>BQNB010031664.1:8698-53793 GCA_026074375.1 Tanacetum coccineum | reverse complement strand
GTAATGTTGAATGATACTATGAAATACTATCGCTGGCTGATCTTAAACCTTGTGGTCCACTACTGATTATTACTTGATTTATAGAAATCAATTTGAAATGTTGTAGCGTTGTTTTTCATACTAAAATATTTACTTGAATTATTTCAATACTGCTTTTACTCAAACCTATGAATTCCCCAACATTATTGTTGACATTTTGCATGTATTTTCTCAGGTTATTATATTGCTAGCTAAGCATTGGGAGCATTCGAGTCGCGCGAATATCAAAACTTAAAGAACTCGATTTTCTTCACATTCGATAACCATTTATCTTTAAAATATACATTTGAGTCATGTTTGAACTCTTGTAACTTTTGAAAAAAGGAAATTATTAGGACCTGTGTAACTCTGATATTTTATTAAATCGAATGTGACATTTTATTAAACGTCTCTTTTGAGGCCGTTTTCTGTAACTTGTGTGTATGAACTATGAAGTAGCACCCCAAGTGGTATTCCGCTGCGTTGTGATTTTATGGGGGTGTTACAGAGTGGTATCAGAGCACTGGTTATAGAGAACTAGGTCATTTTTAAAACCTAAACTATAACCGTTTTTCAAAAACTTTTAAGAATCTTTCACCATTGTCTGATATCCACGCGTATTTACTCCTAGGTAACTTATATGCTCTCTTTTGCATCCCTACTACTATTACATAAATAATGAGTATTTAACACTTGTCTATAATTTCGCCCTTACGTCTATCTTACGACGTCATATTATTTGCCTTATATCGGTCGGTTATATATTGACCACTCCGACTATCGCGTACTTCCCGCTTTCTTATTTTTTTTCCTCAAACATCAATACTAGTATCATATGAGGATACCCGTACGTATATGAGCTACCTTCTTTTAATCTCTTATGCTCATCTTTTGGATTACCGTCTATTTATGTAGAAATGATTTGTTTGAGTTTAGCTTATCACGGTCGCTGTGTCGCCTTGGTGTTATGGCTAACGTATGATTAGAATTTGGATCGTGGGTACGCCTACCTGCATGTTATGTATAATTTAGCAATGTTTTTCAATCGAGCTTGATTTGATGCCTGTGCTAATCTAAGCCTAAAGGCGAAATCCAACTCTTCCGGATGGTCGAGATACGACCAAAACCGTGGAAACAAACTTAGTGTGTACCCATAATTTGTAATGCAGATAGTTAGGCTTATAACTAATTTTATTTGACTTGGAGGCTATTGGGTTCCTACATGGGTGAAGGGTAAAACATATGAGGACCATGTGGTTCTTTGGATAAATCCGTAACTATTCCGGATGAATGAGTTACGACTAGAACGGCCAAACTAATCATAAATTGTGCCCAGATTTTCAAAATGAGTTTGCGACCAATATTTTCATATTAAGTGCCCCATTTTCCAATTAAAACCTGTAGGATTTAGATAAACTTAAACATGGGCTTTCGTTTTGGGTCAAACGGAGTTATCAAATAGGAATTATGCTAAAAACAATAGAACAAGAAAACGTTTTAAATAATCAGATTTGGCACATGATGGTAAAATGATAACTTCACTTAGGATCTTAACACTTTGAGTACTTATCTTATAATCTCAGCAAACTAGAGTCTAACATCTTGTTTAAGGCGAAAACCGTTCGTTTATACCTATTACGAATTTTGAAATATAGGTCTATTAAGTCAGATTGCAAGGGCCGAAATATATTTAAGTAATAGATAATTGCCTACAATGTTGTATAGTACTATGGTAAGCTCCTTAATAAAGTTATTTTCTTGATATTTTATGAGCGATGCGGTGATCTCCGAAACATTAACGTGACTTTATTTTATTTTCTTTTGATAATATTGACATTCGGTGTACTTTGTCAATTCCACTAGTTATTTTATTGTTCGACTCCGAGTCCGAACACTCTTCTTATGCTTTTGAACCGCTTATGTTGTGTTTGTAATACATCGTTCTAAAATCTTCCCGTTGATGCGAGTGCGACTTTATCTTGTCACCTCGGATCGTGCCGTCTTTTGGCACATACCTTTGGAACGCGATTGACTAACGTCTCATTACTCTTCTTGTTACCTTTCATATGATTTTGAAGATCAATGCCGTCAAGTAGACACTCCTTTTTTACTTATTGTGACATTGTTTTGATATTGTGTTTTTGTCGGCCATTACTAAGTATGATGATTTATAATCATCTTATTAAAATGAATTAGGACGCTTCTTCATTTGAATAAGGAAATTATAAACCGCCGAACCATAAGTTCATAATTTATCACTTACATGGATTGGGGCGCCTCTTTATGTAAGTGACGAATTGTGAATGAGTTGGCTTATGTGTATTCGACATAGCGTGTGTTCATCCGTATGAATCATTCTTTGGGCTATGAACTCCTTTCGACTCATAATTTGTTATATGGATTTTTCTAAATTTGTATCGACCGCGACGAACTTGATAAGCTAATAGTAATGAAACCTAAATCGCTTCCAAGAATTGACGAGTTGTTAAATTCCTCGTTTCCAATGGCTTTGATAAGTGTAGAATACACATATCCATTTATGCTTAAAATAACCCAATTAAAACCCAAAGCAGATCAAAATTGGCAAAAAAATGTTGTATTTTGTGTTTAAGTTGTGTGCAGGTACGGATAAGTCAAAAATTACAAGAAAACAGCCAAAATCGAGCAAGCACAGACACGAGAATCAGAAGAGTACAAAAGCCGGAAGCAAAGCCAGGAAAGTCAAGCCTCAGTCAAATCCAGTCAATCAATGGTCAATAAAAGTTAACAAAGCCCATCTTCCTTTTATAACATCCACAAGGGCTAGTTTTGCTATTTTCGAAAGTTATTTATAACTAGAAAGAAAGGAAAGAAAGAGAAGGACCACTTGTGCAAACTCCCCAAACTCCAACAGTTTTAACTGTTGAAATAAGGGCGCCAAAGGTGTTACTATTCACCTTTCTTCCCCGTTTCACCATCCAGGGTAAAATCAAAGGGGGTTTTCCGAATTAAAGGGTGCTTAGGTCAATTCATGAGCTCTCTAACACAAATGAAGGGACAAATCAGTCTTTATCAAAGGATTACTTAACCTCCCCTCAAGAAGAGCCACGTCAACAATGGTGAAAGCACAAATTTATGTGGGTTTTTGTGCTAAAACACTCACAAAAGAAGCACAAACGTCACATCAATGGAATGACACGCGGCAACTTCAGGTGTACCACAGTTTGATCAAACGCCACAAATGAGCTTGGATGATTGAAGAAATGATTGGTTGAGATTAATAGATTGGAGAGCAGGGCAAGAGATCCTAGAAGCTTCTTTCAGGACCTATAAATAGGCCTCACTTCTCACACACACATATCTAGTTTTTTTAGTAATTTTTAGTTTAGCTTAATTTCGTAATTTTACTTAAATGTTTTTGTAGTAATGTAATTCAGTTTTCAATTAATGAATTTTCAGTTTTTATTTGTCATAAGCTCTTTTTATTTTCAACATTTAAGCTCTCTTAATAAGCCAAATTGTCTCAATAAGCTAATAAGCTCTTTTAAGCCTTCAGTCTATTCGCTGAAATAGAGCTATTGAAAGTTCAGAATTAAATCTTACTTAACCTTAAATCAGATTTAAACTTACAATTCTTTCATGGATCTCTTGGATATGAGCATTTTGGAAGGGGATCTAACATGGAAGAGATCCCAAGGACTTTACTCTAGCTTATCAATAACAAGGATCTTGTAGGCTGCATTATTTGTTCCTTTTGTTTAAGCTAAAGATCAGAAGTTTCTCTTTCATTCTTCTATTTAATTTCAATTTAAATAGGTGTAGTTAAAGGCTTATATTGCTTAATAATTGCTTTTATTTGCTATTCCTCTTAGCTTATTAGTGTTTAAACATCTTTACTAGTGCTTATTAGTTATATGTCCTCATCTGTTTTTGCTTAAATAGTTATAGATCATTAGTTACCAATTTCTGTCATAAAAACTCATAAAATCCAAAAATACTAGTTTAATTAGTTAAGATCTTAGAATTTTACTTATTCAGTTGTTTAATCATGATTGCTAAGTTTGTTTTAAGCTAGTTTTTATCTGGTATTTAGAATTTGTTCATTAGATTCCTCTTAAAAAGTTTTTCTTAAATCTGTCATAGTCTAAAAGGGGTGTTTGGTTTAGTGCACTCTTGAATTGCACTAGCAGTACTAACATAAGTTAGTACTGCTGAACCTTTACACTACCAGTACTAACCATAAGTTAGTACTGTTAGCTTAGATTTTAGCTTGCCAAAATCAGTAGGATTAAGTTTAGTTATAGCTTATTATAAATTTAATTTTAGTTTTCATTTTTGCTATTTCATCTTATTACTGTTTATCAATACCAATTTGATCGCAGTCTTTGACTGAAAGAACTGCTGAACTTTTACACTAGCAGTACTAACCTCAGTTAGTACTGTTGTGTTCTTAGCTTAATTTGGATAGATAAATTTTAAGTTTTAAACTTACCAAATTCATGGAGTTTAAGTTTTACTATCGCTTAATATAGTTTCAGTCTTAATTTTGTTTTCTAGCTTCTTTCTTAGCTTATTTTGCATGTCAAAGTCTGAAAAAAACCTTAAAATTCCAAAAACATACTTAGAAAACTTAGATATAAATTGTTAATTCAAGCTTTTAAGTCTAGGTTTTATAGCTTATTTAGATGGGATAAAATAAGTAGATTAATAAGTTCTTAAAGTTCAAAGCTAGTTTAGCTTATAAGTTTTCTAGTCTATTTTGGAGTTTAGTGATACTTTTGCTTATTCCCTGAGTTTGCTTGTTTCATGCTTAATTTCAGTAGTTTAAAAGCACTTCTAGCTTAGTTTTCTTTGCATTTTTAGATTAAGCACATCATAAGCTTTCTAGATCACTTTCCCTTTTAGAATTAAGCTTAAATTGAGCAGTTTATAGCTAGCTAAGTAAAGATAAGCTCAAACCCTTCTTTCTGAGGTCATGTTAGAATAAGCTTTTATTGAGCTTATTTTTAGTTTCAGCCCCATGTAGCTTTTATTAATTTTGTTCCCCCTAGCTTCCTTTACAACTTTGCATTCTTTGAGTTTTTCATTTATAAGCTCTTTAAATTTCGAATGCTTATTGGACTTAGATTGTTGTCGGTTAGTCCTCAGTGACCATTCCTGTAATTCTTTCTGTTTTAGTTGTTTTCCAGTTAATCCTTGCCCGTTAAACGTTTTAGCCCGGTAGTCCTCAAGTCTTTTTCGCAGTTAGTCCCTAAGTTAGTTTTTACTTAGTTTATTAAGTTTTAATTAATAGTTAGGTTAGATTAGTTTAATTAAACTTTTATAAAAAGACAAAATTAGGGCTTTTATTTTAATAATTTTCGCACTCTTCCTTTATTTAGTGAAATTAGTTTACATTTTGAGTAAAATTTAATTCCATTGTGCTCAATAGTTGCGTTCCATATCATTTAATTTATTATTTTAAATCCTTTCCAAATCAAAATATCTTGCTCCATTTCAAATCAGGATCCAAACCTTAAACGTATTTCAATTTCACTAGTCGTTGGTGAACGCCCCGGGTGATCCATATTTACCCGTTAAAATACGTATATTAATATATATTAAGATATTAAAATTTTGTAAGTCTCAACTTTTACTTGGTTAAAGGTGAATAGTTGAAATTTACCTAAGTAGTATTTTTATTATATATTTTATAAGTACGTAAAACTGCAATCAGGCTTCTTCTTCGAGTCATGTATTTTATCTTTCCTTTTAAGTATAGCTCGCGACATTCAAGTCCTTCGCTTATGCACGTACATATATTTGATGTTTGACTTTGTCTCATTTTAGTTTTTCCGTTGGGAAACCTCGACGATGACATGTCTATTATCCTCATCTCTTCACATTTAACCGAATATGATTTCAGTACGAATTAGCGACCAGGATGTCGCTCCCTAAAGGGGTAGATACTTTAACAACCCAAATTTAAGATCAAAATCTAAACCGAGCTCTAATTCTATTTATAATTTTTATGGAATTTATTATTTTTGGTTTTAGCCGTTTTAACAAAAATCGTCGCCTTAGTTATTTACGAGTTGTGCTTTGAATAAACATCGTAAAGCGTTTAAGAAATTTAAAAATTTATGATTCACTACCTGAAGTTAATTGTAATTGTTATTTTAGTATTTAATGATTTTTCCCGCGTTTTGCCGAAATCGCGTCAAAAATGATGTTTTTACAAGTTTAGCTCTGTAATTAAATGTTTGGGCCTAAAATAAAACTAACTATGTAAAGTTTTTATGGTGTACAAGTTTTGATAAAAAAAACATAACAAACAAAGCAAAACACCTATTTATTCTATTGTGCTCCTACAAAACATTAAACCAAACACCCCCTTATTACCTTTTTACTCCTACTAAACTCAAAAACAAACACTCCCTTAATTTTATAAAAGATGGGAAGTAATTAAATATATTGATCCATAAATATATATAGCCTTATATCAATTTTATTCCAAATCAAATACACACACAACCACAGTTAATAAAATTCGTTCTCTCTTCTCTCCCTCTCCCTTCTGCCTTCGTCGACCAACCAACAAAACCACCATCATCATAGCAAAAATCCAATTAATCAATTCCTATACTCCCCCAAACAATTATCTTACTAATCCCCAGTCATCCTTTGATGATTAACACCACCAAGCATCAAGAATAAAAAGTTTGCTTGATTTTATTAAACTTTTTGATTCTTAGGTTTTAAACTAATTGGTGCAATAAATCAGGCAAGGGTGGCGATGGCAATGTTTTTTAACAAGATTGGTTAATCAAAAATCAAGTTTGGGTCTTTGTTTTGTGTTTGTGGTTTTCGGTAATTGAGGGAAAACACAAGAGGGTTTCGTTTGATTATTGTCTTCTATTCTATTGTGTTTGTAAGCCTCTTGTTTCCTTGTTGTATTGATTTAATTTTATTTTTATGCATATGTTTGATTTTACTTTTTATAAGCATGCATGTTCTTGATTCATTTGATTCTTAGTTGATCATGAACATCATGTTTTGATGTGTGAGATATGTTATGGCATTGCAAGTGAATAATTGGTGATTTGGATAAGTTTTGATGGGGTTTCTAGGTAGTTTTATGGACTGTTTTTAGATCAGTAGAAAAACGTGGCTTTTCCCAATAATTTTTGACTTAGAACCTGCTGGGAAATTACATGGTTGGATAGGTATAAGTCTAAGCTACGTGTGGCGAATTGGATGGTTTATCAACTCCTCCGGATGAGGGAGTTATGGCCGTTTTACGATTGCTAGTCAAATCTGGAACATCGTTTGGAAAACGAGTTAAACTCCAGGTTAATACTCTAAAATGTAGGATAGGAAAGCTAATCTCAGTAGTATACATCTTAAACTAACTTCTCCAAGTGGTCACGTTTAAATAGCTATCACGGATAGGAAAATACTAAAATTTATGTTTGTGTAGGAAATTTAGGACTGCGCAGACCAGCACTATAAATGGGTTAATTGCAACAAACGTTTGGCCTAATAAGGTCTATATTATTTGATGGGGTTGTATAAATAAGTTCAAAGTACATGTGTCGAGTTGGATGGATCCATATCTCCTCCGGATGAGTGAGATATGATCGATTTACGGAAACTAGTTAGTTCTGAACTACTATTTGAAAAAGTGATTTAACTCAAGATTTTTGCACTAAAGTGTTGGGTTTTAAAACATGGTTAAACACTAAACATCATAATATTTCATCTCTCTTTGTATTCAACTTGATTGCTATTATAGAATAGGATTTATGGCCAAAACCGTAAGCGTTAAAAATTCAGCGAACTTTCTGTTTTGAGTTATGATTAGTAAAAACTCATTCCTCGTGGATTGGTAAATGGTTTGATTAAAAGGCCTAATGTTTTGGAAACTAGACTTAAGTATCTTTCTAGGGGTAAAAGCCTCATCCTTGAATCTTTTATAGGTTAAGAGATATGGTCTTGTAAAGTTGACTAAAAATTCAGCAACATAGTTTTACGCCTTTTTTGATAAATAAAAGTGCAGCCACATAGTAATAAAGATAAGAAACTGCTTAAGCGAGCTTAAATATACACATAATGTTATATAGTGCAGGTTTTATACCAATTTGGGGATAAAAATACTTCCGTTAAGTTATAATGCAATGCCATGCATATCTCAGAAACATATCTCGTAATCATTTGATTTATTTTTATGTATCGACCTTCTTTATCATTCTAAGCCGCGTCACATCTTTTAGGTTGTGCTTAGACGCTTCTCGCTCACCCGATGATTCATCTACTTATGGTCTTCATCACTCCTCGGTGAGTTCATAGCCCCACCTTTTCTACTTTAATGGTTTTCATAACTATTTTCAGGGTGAGAATACATGCTCGTTTTAGTAAACTTATTGATTTCTACTACATAAGCGTTACATGAATGTTTTTACTAAAGCTTTTACTTGCCTACCACATGATTTCTAATACATGGTTGTTTACTACTGAATTTATTTAAGCTTGATTTGCTTACTACATGATTTGAGACCATTGATTATCTATTTACAAAACTGTGAGTTTTGAAGACATTATTTGTTTTACTAAGTAACACAATGCTTGAAGGGTATCTGACCCATTATGAAAATTATCTGCATGACTCGCTATTGCCAAAGTTCCTAATTTCATAAACCGTTAATTGCCCTGTAGGGGTGGACGCTAGTACATTTAATAGATCTATTGGGTTTGACAACCCCGTCCGAGGTTTGAAAATCGAATTCTTCAAGCGCCTTTTTAACGGGTCGACTTTGGTAAATTGAAAATCGTATGTATGAGGCAATAATACCTAGTACTGGGGATACGTATTTGCATTTATACGCTTTTAAATTGTCAAGGTTTCGGTGACATGATCTCAATTGCGGTAATGTTTGAATGATACTATGAAAATACTGTCGCTGCTGATCTTAACCCATTGTGGTCCACAATTGAATATAAACGTAATTTATCGAATCACTAACTTGAATATAGAAATAATACATTGAAATGTTGTAACGCTGCTTTTTCTTACTGAAATATTTACGTGAGTTTTTTCAATACTGCTATTTACTTAAAACCTAGAATTCACCAACATATTATTGACGTTTTTGCATGTATTTATTATCAGGTTAATATTATTGCTATCTGAGCATTTGTGGAGCACTAGATTCCGCGGAATCAAACTTTAAAGACTGTTTTTCTTCACATTCGACAACCATTTAATATTAAAATATACAAAGGATCATGTTTTAAAACTCTTGTAACTTTTGTAAAAAGAAATTATTAGGACCTTAAATACTCTGATTTTATTTAAATTGAATTGTGACATTTTATGTAAACTCTCTTTAAAGGTCTTTCGTAACTTTGTGTTATGAACTATGAAGTAGCACCCCAAGTGGTATTTCGCTGCGTTGTTGTGATTTTAGGGGTGTTACATCTACGTAAATCCTAAGCCGTTTATTAAGTATGCTCAAAGATAAACGTTAGTCGATAAGATTAGGATATTGGATTCCCATAATGAAGCTGAGGATTTGAAGCTAGTGATCGAAAGACAAAAACCGCGAGCACAAGAGGCTTCAAAATCCAGGGCAATCCTGGACAAATATCACAAAACACAAAGCACACGAAAGGAAGAGGCGAGCCTCCTCACAACACACTTATTCATTACTACTATATAAATATATTAGGATAAGCAAGGGTTGCTACCCACAAAGCGCTTATTTTTGTTAACCGAGTCTTGAGCCTGACTCGATCCCCCTTACTTGAGTTGGTCAAGGAGGATAGAAATGGAGAAACGAAACATCCAAGATAGGAACGTTCTTTCCATGAATCAACATCGGGCTTTTATGATGAAAAAGCTTGGAAGCTTTAAATCCCCGATGTGATAAAGATGGAGGAGATTTCTCCTTTGAAGCAAGAACACTGTGATTGAAAACTTTGTCTTCATTTTCAGATGAAAATGGAAGTAAATTATCAATCACAGGGGAAAGAGTAGCAAGAAATCTCGTAGATTCGACTTCAATGCAAATCCCCAGATTGTAAATCTTGTTTCTATCTCCAGAAGGAGAAGAAACATCAAGATCGGATCCGAGATCATTATGAGAAGGAATGAAGCCGAAATCCATATGAAAGGCGGGATGGGTGGGCAAAATATTAGGCACATCAACGCCGATGTCTTTCACTACATCAATGGTTGAATCTCCCAAATCGGGATAATCAACATGAAATGATTCGAACTCGGTAAAGGAAGTAGAATTATCGTCACCTTCCGAGTCGTAATCATCACTCTTAATACCCGGTGGTATTGAGTCATCTAGACCAGGAAATATATCGATCTCTTCTCTAAGAGAGTCACTATCCTCAACGGGGATAGTGAATGTGGGAAGAGACTCGATGATCGTATTTGGATTAGCATTAAAATCTTCCGGCGGACGGGGAGATGAATTATCATATAGCAACCTCTCCAAAAGACTAATATATTCCTCGTGCTCTCTATTAATAATTCTTGGAGGAATTGTTAAGAGTTCACCGGCGAACTCATCAAAGAGAGAATCAATCTTGGGAGAGGAAGCCATCAAAGTATCACGATTGAGTAATGATTCAAGAAGACAAGACTCGATATCAAAACGATCATTTTTCGGAGTAGAATCGAGGTCTTTATTATGAATCAGATTAAACTCATTAGAAATGATTTCCTCGTCAAGATAAAAAAGAGGGTTCGAATAAGTTTTAAAACTTATTTCGTGAATAACCTCCTTATGACTTGACTAGTCATCACTAGAGGTAGAATCGTCGAAGAAAGGATTAGAAAATGTTGAAAAATTTGTCATTTGAGAATCATCACAATCGGGCACATCACACTCACTTTTGATATCAGAAAAATCCTCAGACTCACATGGGATTGGGACAAGGTTCTCATTACTAGTCTTTATTAATTCGTCCGATTATATTTTCGGAATAGTGCTACGATGCTCGTCCCCCATACTTAGAGAGTTATTGGGTTCCACAGTCGGTAAGACGGGTGTGATTGCAATAGTATTGTCCTCGTCATTATCATTGCAAATGGGAATCTTCCAATATCAAGCCTTAGCCACTTGCTCTTCCGCAATTCACTTCTCTTCTTGCTCTTTCTTTTGCCAAATATATCAATCCAAGCTTGAAAAGCAATTCGTAATTTTTCCATACTTTCTTCAAGAGGAGTTTGATGAATGACGGGATGTTGCGGGGGTTGAAAATGGTCAAAACCAAAAGAATTAGAATTATAGCAAAAATTTGGCTCATAATAATTTTCATTCATTGGTTGACATTGGTATGTCTCATGAGGACCCCCGCAATTTTCACAACTAAGATATTGTTGTTGAAATTTTGGTGAATTTTGTAGAGGGTGGTTTGAAAATTTTAAAGAATCGTTAAAAGAGTATAGAGTTGAAAATTTGATTGGTGTTCCTTTTCTATAAGTACAATAAAAACAAACTCCATCATATTGATTGCAACCACACCGTTGGCACGTACAATAAAGATATTATTGTTGAAAACTTGGCGAAGTTTGTGGCAACTCATTAAAGTTTTGATTGTAGCATGGTTCTGGATTAGAGATAATCGGAACTTGCGGTGGACAATTATAACCATAATGGGCATCGTTCCCACAAGACTCACAAGTACATCATTGACAAAAGAAACCGTCTAACGAATCGTCGCATCCGTAACAACAATTTTAGGTGATTTGTGGAGGACTTTGTGAAGAATTTTGTGAAAAATTTTCACCGGGGTCTTGATTTTCGACAATTGGTTCTTGAGGCGTATCAACAAAGTTAGTATTATCATTGGATGACTCGGAAGAGTGAGTTTGGGTTTGTTGAGGTGGGTTGAGAAGATTTTTGAAAGATTCATTTTCATCACAACTTGTAAAACAAACTTCATTCAAACACTTTCGCACAAAAGCACAAGGTCGACATACTAGACCATCAACCGGGTCTCCACACTTAGGACAATTCGGAAGGGATTGTTTAGATGAATCGGGTGTTTCATTAGGATCACGAACAAAAGTGTCAACGGAACAACAATGATCTTTATTATACAAAGCTCCACAAGACGAACATTCCTTAAATGCATACATGATGAAGAGAAGAATTAAACGGATATGAGGATAAAGAGATAAGAATTTAATGGAATGGGGTTAAGAAGAATATTTTTGGTAACCGAAAGTCAATAGTGCACGGTAGCTCTCTAGAAAACGCACAAAGAAGCGGAGGAGCGGGTAAGCGTTCTATATGGAGTAAGATGTCCAAGGGGGCACGTAGCAACGCGTGGCACTCTCAACTAGGGATTTAATGACAATCGACAAGGATTCACCGAGGCGGGAAAGTATTGTAAACAACAAATTCTCTGTTCTTTTCATTGACACAAGTCTTTCTTAGCGGGGAGTAGGTGTACTCGCGCAGAGATGCACGGAGACAAAATTGACGAACATCCTATAGTATAACAACAATGATCATGTCAAATTATTCTTAATCGTACTCGACGGCTGTGGGGAAAACGGTACACAGCCTCTTGTAAAACTTTAATTATAAACATTAGAACACAATAATTAATACGAGTAACTTTTGGTTTGCTTAGTGGTTCGCATCGGTGGCAACTATATGCATGGATGATTTGAGAATGGTCTGATAGTTGGGAGCATATAGGATAGAGAATGTAAAGGATACTCACTTTACTATTTGAATAAGGCAAGTATAGGCAGGGTGTCATAAGACTAGGATCACATATCTACATCGTAGAGAGACTAAATGACGCAGTAGACGCACGAGAGGAGAAGAACTGAGGTAGCATTAGTACATAGAGCGTAGGACCGATTTTGCAATGAATAGCAGGGAGCTGAGTATGCGATTGGAATCGCTGCGCGCTCGGGAGGAGGCGACTGGTCAACCAATCGTGTGAAGTTGTGCGAGATATGGTGATCTTGGTAAGCGCGGGAGCTAGTAGGCTCGTCAATAACTACGACGTGACGTCGTCGCAATGCGAAGGGGGACTGGTAGGGTATCTATACGTGGGTATGGCAGCATATGCGCTATCTAGCGAGTCTGCGCGTCACTCTACATAGGTGATGAGCAAGCTAAGATGGGAGCGCAATACACATCGCGCTGTGTAAGGGCATGTCGGTCTGTTGTGTCGTGGTTAGTGTGACACTAGCCGCTTGGTCCCACGTCTGTGTGTTCTACTATGTATGGAGGAGTGAGTGAGTGTTTCTTCTCGGACACTCTCACACGCTGATATGGATAAAAAGAGATAGCGAGAGCAATGGCCATGGGATGGAGATCTGTGATGACTGAAGGAGTCTTAGATATCCGATCTCACTCTATTGGGAGAATCCTATAGAGTGGAGCTTCAACAGCTCTACTACGCTTCTGCACTTCACGCGGAAACTACGATAACTACACTCGTGTAACACTCCGGGCGAGGATCTTACGACGTGCTCGAAAGTACATGCGTGAGAGGGGCGCGCAGAAATGGCGAGATGCTGAGTGGGACGGGGGGTCGATGCTTGTACAGGCGATACTAGTGATAGACTTTCTAGTGTCTATATGAGCATCACTTGGTCGCACGTATAGAGGATAACTGGGAGAAGAACTGCGATCAAGATGTGCATAGACAAAGAGAGGAGGGTGGGGCGGCATAAAGATAGAGGGTCGCGAAGTGAGGGATGCGTTTTCTCAAGTAAGGAGAGTACACAAGGTCATGCTCGTATACCTAACGATATAGTAGTTTCTCGAGAGTGGGGGGCGTGATACAGTCAAGACAGACACATTGTCCCTGGTATCTGTGGACCCGGAGCTTAGTATTACGAAATTTGAAAAGCGAGTATCGTTTGAGAACTTGTGTCTAGTGTGATGCTTTGAGAGATAGATCCACGAGCGATATATGACAGTACTTAGAGATGTGTTATTACAGACAACACTTGGAGTGCAGAGCTAATGCAGGAGCGTTGGCTATAATACAAGGGACAGAGACGCTCACTTTCGATAAATGAACGATGACGGTATACCAATACTATAGACTAAACACTAAAAAATATTTCGGATTAGCAAAACACATGAAGCTTGTGGCATTCTATGATCTTAGACACAAATCGCCGCGAGAGTCTGACCAGGTCTATATCCAAGTCTGCATGACCCGACACATACTATACGTTAATATAAGTTGTGTCGTAGATACGTCTCTACGCGCGACTAGATATGATAAAAGAAAAGGTTAAAAAAAAGAATTATATTTTTTGGACCTTTTTTTTTTATGATGAATTAAAAATAGTTTAATGAATAAAATGATTAAAATGCGGATGGTCTGAATCTACCGATTAGTTAGGACTGCAGAGTTGTCCTAAGATGCAGTAGTCATATCAAGCATCGGACGTCTTCGGATAGCTAGGTGTTAGTCGTTGTACAGTGTATGCCAGGAATGTATAGTGTATTATTGCAAGTCAATGAAAGCGCACCGCAAATGTGGGGCAAATACAGTTCGTCTACTGAACACAAATTCAAAATTAGGGTGCTGAGTGAATAAAATTTAATTTTTATAAATCCTAAATGATAAAAGAAAATTTTAAAAAAAAGAATTATATTTTTTTGACTTTTATTTTTTTTATTATGAATTAAAAACAGTTTTAATAAAATAAAATGATTAAAAATAGTAAACTACTTTATAAAAATCTAGAAAAATTACAGATTGTACTTTGAAGAGTAAGAAATGTAAGAAAAATAAAATGAAACCAACTGCTAATCTAATAAGCTGGAAAAAAAGCAAAATAAGCTGATAAGCCAAAACTGCCAACACCCCTTACAAAATAAATCTTGCAAACATATATTGAAAAAGTCCCAAGGGATCGTTGGCAGTAGAGGGGTGTGTTAAAAACGGGGTTGAGGTTGTGGAGGTCACGGGTTCGAGCCTTGCTCACCCATGACTTCCCAATTTCCCTCATTTTTTTTGAAAATTTCTTTTTGAAAAAGCTTAATAACTTAAAAATAAGCAACTTTTATGAAATGACTTTTTATAAAAGCTTATGATAAGCCAGAAATAAGCACTTAAAAGTGACAGACTTGGCTTTTGGCTAAAATGCTAACTGTTTGCCTTTTTTTAAGAACAAATAAGCAACAAGAGAGACAGCTTAGCAAGCTACACCTAATAAGCATTTACAAACAAAAATAAACAAACAAGATAAGCAGAAAGGCACTTAAAAAGCTTGTTAAAACAGGCTACTAAACAAAACAGTAAACAAGGACTTAAAAGCTACTTATAAACTATGATTAAGACATAATAAGCAGTTGGAAATGAAAAAGTAAGCTAAACAGATGGTTACTAAACCTAAATAAGCACTAATGAACAAGGAAAATAAGCTAAAAGGTCTGAAAAGCATTAAGTCAGAATGCAATAAAAATAGTTCAAAAGGGCTAACCAGCTACTTTTAAGCTAATTTTCAAAAGCCATAAGCTATCCTTATGGCTTAGTAGCTTATATGAAGATCAAGCTTATCCTATGGGCTTTAAGAATCAGCAAAGAAAAAGGAGTTTGAAAAACATATAGGCCATGAAAAAGCTAAATGAAACAGCTGATTACACAATATGCACTCTTTTTGGTTTTTTTCTTTAAAAGACAAATTGGCTTTTGCAGCCTTGATTTTAAGCTAGTAAAATAAGTTCAAAATATAAAATAAGCTAAAACATATTAATTTAGAACTACAAACTACTTATGTTTGAAATTTCAAAAGCTAAAACTAACATTAACCTATCTAAATTTGCAATTGAAAACTGGCATTTTAAAACTTTAAAACTGAAAAATAATTTAGACAAATTGACTTCATAGTTCAAAAGCACACATTACCAACCTTTTTGCTACTGCATTTTAACACTAAAAGAACACAAAACCAAAGCCTTAAAACAACTTTTGAGCCAAGATCAAATTTAAACACTTTGAAAGAGTTTTGAGACCACAGATTCACACATTTTATAGATAAAACTTTAAAAATTACTTTAAGACTTGAATAACTTATAAAAACAGATCAACACAACTTAAAAAGGCTTGTTAAAGTTGGATTAATGAGCCAAAGTAGTTTTACACTTATTTTGACCCATTTTGGTTCTTAAACCAAACACCCCTTTAAATTTTCAAAATCAATTTTAAAGCAAATTTAAACTGATTTAACCCAATAATTTTAAAGACATACACTACAAAAAAAGGGGCTATAGTGACAGAAATTTAATGACGACCTATATTTTTCGTCACTATTAACACAATTTTAGTGACGATATAGAATTGTCATCACTATATCTCGTCACTTGCATATATTTAATGACGAAGTAATAAATGGTCTTTAATTTACATGTTAGTGACGAAAGAATTTGTCACTGAGTTTAGTACATATTGTCCACGTATAACTCATTTCTTGTTACGCTCCTTAGTCACAAAAGTTTCGTCACTCAACTTTGAATAGGTAGTCACGAAAAATGTTTGTCACAAAATTGACAATTGTAATCGAATAATAACTCACATTCATAACTTTTTACCTTCTCACGATTCAATTTTTTGTATACAAAAAAGTTAAAAAGTTACTTTTACCTTAAAAAAGGACATCATGTGATTTTAATATCCTGACTCGCATTAATAAATGTCTTTTCATTAGTATTGAAATCGTTAGTGACGATATTATTCATCACAAAGCTTATACAAACTTAATGACGAAATTGTTCGTCACTCACTTCAACACATACATCATTCTTTTTTTTCTATTTAACACTTAAAAGTACAAAGTACAAGGACCTAAAGAGACAAAACACCTCAAACTTTATAAACACGGAGACCGTATTTTTCATTCATAGCGTCTTCCCCATTTCATACCAAAAACACACAAACACACACTCTAACGCTGCATTCTCGAGTGTTTAAAAAGAGGAAAAGAAAAGAAGTGATATGCAAAGAAAATAAATGAAAAGAAAAGAAAGAACACGGTTTTAATTATATTTTAATGTTCTTAGTTTGGAAGGAAAGAAATGAGTTATCTGGCTATTAAATCATTGCCTACAAAGTGTTTGATAAAATGTCTAACATCACTTTACATGCATATTCTATTTTGTGGACGATAAATGACCTATTGTGTTCAATTTTTTACGACCAACTGGTTTTTGAAGCAAGTGCTGTCATGAGCGTGTATATCATAAATTTATAAAAACTGATTTTCTTATGGTCAAAGTTATTGATATTGAGAGGACATATGGTAATTTTTACACTATACTCTTAAGAATTCGACTCTAGACTATTAAAAGTTTCATTATAGCACACATATAGGAATGGTTAGAACTGAACTTTAGGAATCCATTTACATGTAGGCCATGTATGCATTAAGTTTGAGTATTTGACTGTCATATGGTTTTAAGGGCACATATTAGTGAACGCTGAGCTAACCTTTCAGAATCGAGTATTATAATCATCTTTTGGAACTCTGCTTAATACATGTAGATTCACAGGTGTGTCTGATGTGAAATCTAGTGTAAGATTTATGCTTGGGGTAGGTTTTAGAACTTAGTTGCCGAAGGTAATGTTGAGTTAATTTCAATTTAAGTATTAAAATCCAATGTATGATTTGAAAATTTGACCTTAGATGATTAAAAGCTTCACGTGTAGTTATATGCAGAAAATGGTTGTGGTGTGTATGCATTAATTTGTATTAGTCAAATGGTTTTTCATTTGAGGATTATTTGCTGTTTAATCTAATATAGTTTTCTTTGTTCACCTTCCGATTGTTGATCAGCATATCTTGAAAGTTGGTGAGGGAAAAGTAGCACAATGCATAAGTGGATTTACTGCTATGGATGTGGCACCTCCTCGTGGACCTCTTTGGTATGATCACTTTTACTCATCACTTTTTATTATATGGAAATTTAACTCATTTACTTATGAATGGGTCAATCTTGGGTTTTTTTATTATCTGCAATGGGTCAGATTAATGAGTTAGCAAAACAATGGGTCAAATGGGTCAAAAATATTAGAAGTTGCTAAAGTCTAATTTTAATGCATACAACTTTTGAAAGTGTTTTACTTGTAAAGAGTTGGATCGGTATTGTATTAATATTGTTTTTGTAATCATTAATTGTGCATTTTATGGAAAATCCTATAAAATAGTGACGTAATTTTCAAGATTAATAAATTTGGTAATTATACTTTTTCTTGTTGCACGTGGAAAATTTGAAACGTTTTAAACGAGCTATATTGAAAATTATATTGTTAAGTTAGTTACCAAACAAAAGTTTCATTACGGAGTATCCTTATAGTACAAACATGAATAGACTTACTGTGCCTTTTTTTGGTCACGGAGTCACGTAGATCTGAAATTGTAATCCAGGCATTCCCATATATTTTCCTGAAAACACACACCCGATATCTCAAGACACGTACAGAAACAAAGTAAATCAATCGTTGGTTCTGTCATGATTGACATTGTATGTAGCAGCTTTTAACAATTGTATTAAGGTTTAAGCTGCATGCCAGTCTACTGTATTTTATGTTTTTTCTTGTTTTCGTGATTCATTGTTTTTCTGCATTATAACAATTGCACAGCATGTATATGCTCTGTGGACCAGCTTGCAGTGGGGTGCATATTTTGCTCAGCATGTATTCGCTTTGTGGAGTGTTTGTCCACAAGGACTTACAGGTTCAGCATCTCCATGATTAACTTTATTTAACCCTGTAATTTATGGTATTATCTTCTAATTTAGAATGTTCGTATCAACTATGCAGAGAAACTGTGGATTGGACTTGAAAACTTTGTGTTTCATTGGCTGATAAATGCCGACAGGTATGCCTAAAAACCTCATATTTTTTAAACTTTTATTTTCATTCAATTTTTTGCCATCTGAACACTGATGTAATCATTATATCTTCTTGTTAATTGTAGGGTTGTTAGTCAGGTTGAATACCCTTCCCTGGTCGATTTGCGTGGTCTCTTTCTAGACCTAGTTGCACAACTGCTTGGTGCTATATCGCGTTTTTGTTAGCTGCATAACCTTAATATCTTTTCGATGCATAAATAAATTGATAAAATTTGTAGGCCTTGTTTTCAGTTATCTAAGAAGGCTTTTTGCAATCCCTCAACAGGTTTAGTTCTGTAACAGAGCGTTTTTTCATGGAAGTCAATACTCGTCGGATTGATACTAGTGGTGCTCGAAGTGAAACACTCAGCATCATTAATGGAATGCGCTACATAAAGCTCGGGGTACATGCCAACTATAGTATTTTATTTTTTGTTGATTATTTTAATTATGAGAGAAAAGTATATAGTAATACTGTGAATACCTTTTTGCAGGTCAAAACAGAGGGTGGTCTAAATGCTTCGGCTTCATTTGTGGCAAAAGCCAATCCTCTAAATCGTGCTCCCCATAAACGAAAGAGTGAACTTCACCATGCACTTTGCAATATGCTGTCAAACATTTTAGCACCTCTTGCAGATGGTAGAAAAGGTAAATGGCCTCCACCTGGTGTAAACCCCTCACTTAATCTGTGGTCTGAAGCCGTTGCACGCATAAGAGTGCAACACATGCATTGGAGAGATAAACAGAGCAAGCATATAGCTGTAAGTAAATGACCTTATTTTTTCCAACTAGAGTTTGTACTGCTTCTTTATATAAATTTACTTGGCTCATGGTTAGTATTCTAATATCATATTTTTGTTGCTTTCGGTTTTGGTGAATAGCAATTGGCAAAAAATATTAGTTATTTATGAGTGTATCAACATTGCATTTATATTAAAACAAAAGGTTCAGCTGCAATGAAATATTTTAGGTAATAATGTCGAAGTGGCAATATTTTAGGTAATAATGTCGAAAGTAGCCACTGGCCACACGGAAACTATTAAATGGTAATAATCTATTTTCTTCGAATCAGTGTTTTCGTGTAACGAAAACTATTAAATGGTTAACCAGAAACCAGCTAGTTGTGCATTATTGTTAATCGAGGATGTAGTAAGACATTGTAAAACTTATTAAATTCTTAACTAGTTTACAGGAAATAGTAGCTCGTCATATACAATGTATAGTTAAATGTTGAATCTGGCCATTCTGAAACATAAAAAGTCTGAATGTTTATAAGAAAGTACAGTTTAAATTTTTTGGCCTGGCTTTGCAAATTGGTTTTATCGAACTTGGTGATAGCACAACAATACGAGTATTATAAGCAGGGTTGTGATTACTTGTCACATTGACCTACGCACATTTATGTTGTGTCTGTGCGTGCTATGTGCTCTTGTACATTTATTGTTCTGTCTTAACTTCTGCGTATCTTGAAATTAATCGCGAGTGGTAATTAATAGTATCTTCTGCAATTCTCGGTAAATCCACCTATTGAAAGAATAAAGCATCGCTTAGGCTTTTGAAGACTAATTAAAAAGATAGATATTTTTAAAGTCGATCATAATAAATCAATATTGGCAGACTAGTGTAACATAAATCAGTAATACAGACTAGTTTGATCTTACAATTATGTACCTTTATCATTTTTATATTGCAGCAATTATAGTATTTCACATGAATAATGATATTATGTCAACCCCAACAATGTTGAGATCACGCATTCGTTCAGGTTCAGAAACATTTTCATACATTTAGAAATCAAGTGTCCCTTGAGAATGCAGTTTCTACGTAGTAGGCTTATGTGGAACCATACAAACAAAAATTTAGTAATAGTTAAGAGCTAGTATAGTACAGTCCATGTATGGTTTATGTGATGAAAAAAGACCATACTAGAATCTGCTTATTACTCAAGATAGGAGCATGAAATTAGTAAATCTCACTTCACTAATTAGTAGCATGACCTCTTTTTTGTATTTCGTGTATAGTACAAAATTTGACTCATTGTCTAATACCCTTACACATCCATTTTATTTTAGGTTTCATGATAATTGTTCGTTGATTTCTTGCAGTCAAATGTGGAATGAATCGGGCGATAAAACTTAGTCACGGGAAGATGATAGTGCTTCACATTCTCAAATATCGACTTGGTTGAAACAACACAAGCTTGAACCATCTCGTTTTGGGGCTGTAATGAGTTTGCCTCAAGTCTCTGCTTTTCTTCTCGTCAAGATTGACAACTTTCTTTTTTGGTAGGTTACAAATAGGTTCGTTTTTGCTCTCGTTTTGTTAGACACGTGAATGATATTTATAAGTGGAAGTTGGTACATTGTGGACACAGTTGTGACATGTTGTATGCTTAGATCGAATAGTTATCGAGTGAATGATATATATTTTTGATTTATAATATAAATATCTATTTTCTTTTCTGGTTATTGAAACAGCATTATAGAAGAAATTGAGAATTTCTTTTTGTCATATGATACGGATAGTGACGATGTATTTCGTCACTATCGGACGTTAAAGTTCCGTTAGTTGCTCGTTAGTTCACCCAATAAGTGACGCCTTTCTTTCGTCACTAATTTCATAAAATAGTGACGATTTTAGCCACTTTAGTGATGAAATTAAGTGAAGAAATGGGTTGTCACACACCTTTAAGTGACGACTTTAATTCGTCATTAATTTAGTGTCAAATTCAATTTCGTCACTAATAAATTTGTGACGGAGCTATTGTGACGACAAGTGACGACGTCGATTTTCGTCATTAAACTGGTTTAATGACGATTTTTCCTCTAATAGTGACGATTTTTCATTCATCATTAAAGCCTTTTTTCTTGTAGTGATACAACCCACTATGAATATTAATAAATAAGAAGCAAAAAGAACACAGGAATAAGCACTTAAGATAAGCAAATAGGAACAAGCAGTATAAAGTGCTAAACTAGCAGTATTAACTCAAAACATGAACAAATAAGATTTAAACTTCAAGAAAGCATAAATAAGCATTTAACAACAATAATAAGCATAAATAAGAAGAAATAAGCAATGATATAAGCAGATTAAGCTATGCAACAGTAAAATAAGCTAAAATGGAAAATGGAGAGTACCTTATCCTTTGCTTAGACAAGGACTAATTATGCTCAAAAGAGCTTTTCTACAAGCTCTAGCTTGTATAAAAATAAGCTAGTAAACCCATAAGCTCTTCCATTGTAAGCTTATCATCTAAAAAGCTAATAACCCCAATCTTGGTTAAAGTAACAGTACACTTACTAAAACCTTTTTTTTAAAACTTGAATGAGTCTAAGAGGATGTATAAGCTTATAAAAGCTTATAAACAGAACTTGTAAACACCAATAATTTTGATTGCATAAAGCTTAAAAAGACAGATTTGTATAAACCTTAAAACTGAAATTTCATTAAGTTTAAAAAGATTATAATGCTTAAACTTGAACATACAATAAAAGTAAATGATAAATAAGTAAAATAATTTAGAAACAAGTTTTACACTACTCCTAAGTTACATTAAACTAGATCCCTCCTCAATGAAGAAAAATGAATCCTATATATATAAAAACTGAGGTGCAGGGTCTTGAACTTGTGCTTGTTGTGTGTGAGGAAACCAAGCCTCAATCTTAGCAATCAAATAATCTTGGTCACCAAGTCTTGAATCACAGCCATTGAATTTGTGTCTTCTTCCTTTGATGAATGGGGTTAAATGGGATTGCCAACGTGTTTTGTTGTGTTATGTGGTGGGGTTTGATGGGAGAGTAATAGGTTTGTCTTTAGGGTGCAGAGGTCGAGGTAAAGGGTCAGGGATGGTGAATAGTGAGAGGGTTTTGGCGGGTGTTTTTTATTTGGGTATACAAGGTAACGGGGTTAGGGAAAAAGGACTATGGGTGTAATAGGTTATGTATTGTAGGGACCAATGGTGTTATTCCTTAAGGACTAACTATGAAAAAGGGGTAAAGGGTTTGGCTAACAGGGTTAATGTTTGTTTGGGCCAAGCTAAATAATCTTGGGCCAGATTCATATTAAAGGGTTTTGGGCCTTTTTAATAAACAATATGGATTGGGCCTTTAGATCACTTAATATGCATATTGGGCTGACCCGACCCATTAGATGGGTTCGGGTGGGCCCATTAAGTATTTCTTCGGTTTCGGCTTCGGCTTTGACTTGTTGACTTTTTGGGTTGACTTTGACTTTTTTATGCTTTTCCATTCCATACTCGGTTTTATCGTTTTTGGCTTTATTTTTTGTCCTTTTCTTAGATATCCGTTACCTACACAATCATAAATCACAAAACACACAAATACAAGTATTTTTGGTATATTTTGGTCATTTTAGGCACGTTTTTATAGGCAAAAGGGTATGTGTAATCAAGCACATACCACTTATAAACCCATTTACTTCCAATAGCCCTCCTATTACTAGGAAATTCCATAATTTCCCAAGTTTCATTCCTATTAAGAGCTCCCATTTCCTGATTCATGGCATCAACCCATCTACTATCTTTAACAGCTTCAAGATATGTGGTGGGTTCATGTATCTTATTTAGGCTAGTAGTGAACACATAATTGTCAAAACTTAGATTAACATAGTTAACCACCTTATCTATACCAAACTTAGCATTTTTGTTAAGAACATACTCATTGTATTTAGTTGGTAAGATAAACTTTTTGCTAGTCCTTCTAATTGTTTGACCTGCTACTGGTTCTGGTGACCACCCAAATAACTGACCAAAAGACTCTAAGTCTTCACCCTCAGACATAACATCATCATCATTTAGAACAGTACTTTGTAAACCCTCAAGTCCTAGTGTTTTTGTTTCTTTTTCTTGCATACCCTCAGAAACACTAGGTTTTGTTGCATACTCTACAGAACTAGTGTCCTTTCTACTAGACATAGTAATAGTGACATCTGCACTGCTTTTCCAGACTCTAAAACAGATGTTTCATTATGTACACTGTCTTTGGTTCTAGTACTATCATCTACAATGCTGACTCTAGAATTCCTAGTACTGTCATCATGTGCAGACTTATTACCAATTTCTGGACTATCTCCCCCATCATCATAAGGCTCATTAGACTTTTGACTGCTATAAAAAGGGTTTAAGTCTGTAATTCCATTTTTCTAAAATAAAAATTCTTTAGTGAAAGAACTATTTTTAAAAGGAAATATTGTCTCATAGAACTTTACATCCCTTTAAAACAAAACCTTTCTTTGATCCAAACTAAAAAGTTTATATCCTTTTTTATCAAAAGCATAACCAACAAAGACACACTTTTCAGACCTAGAACCAAACTTATCAGACTTTTACCAGACAACACAACAGTAGGTAACCTGTTGATCAAATAGGTTGCAGTAAGAATGGATTCAGTCCACATGTTCAATGGTAATCCCTCTTAAAACATGAGGGCTCTAGCAGTATTAAGAAGATGCCTATGCTTTCTTTCTGCTACCTCATTTTGATGGGGTGTATATGGACATGTAGTTTGATGAAATATCCCATTTTGTTTTCACAAAGTTTTCAAGCTTATTATTAACAAATTCTATACCATTGTCACTTCTGAAAACTTTAACATTTTTTACAAAGTGATTTTTAATTAGTCTTGTAAAATCAACAATATGATCAAGAACTTCAACTTTACTTTTCATTAAGAAAATCTAAACTGCTCTTGTAAAATCATCCACAACAATAAGAAACAACCTAAACCCTTCCCTACTGGTCACTCTATAAGGGCCCCAAACATCCAAATGAACAAGTTCTCCTAAACTTTTAGATTTATGATCACTTATTTTTAATGGTTCCCTTGTTTGTTTAGCTTTGTGGTAAACGTCACAAGGTCCAGAACTTATATTAGACAAATCTTTAATCTTATCTTTTAGAATAACAAGAACTTGATCAGATGAATGTCCTAACCTATTGTGCCATATACAATAAGAACTTTTGAGTTAAATCCTGAATTTTACATATATAGTCATTAAAACTGACAACAACCTTATTATCTTTAGACAACTTATAAACAGACAACAGACTAACTTGATAACCAGGAACCACTAACACATCTTTAACAATCAAATTATTTCCATGTTTAAAATTTCCAAGTTGCTTAACTTGTTCCACAGTCCCATTGGGATGTGCAACTGTTAAGTTTAAATAAGTAATATCAATTATGTCATAAAGAAAGGTGGAACAAAAAGTGATATGTTGGTTGGCTCCTGAATCAATAATCTATTCTATATAAGTACTATAAGTACTTATATTGGAATTAAAATTGAAAAATCTACAAGCAAAAAAATTTATGGCACAATTAGAAACCATGAATGTACCTGCAACACTAGCATGAGTCTTACTAGTATTACCTATATCACTCAATAAAGACATTAATTAATGATATTGATCACTAGTAAGAGTGTGAGTAGTACTCTTACTATGATCATTTCTTTTATCATCACTATTCACATTATTAACATCAGATTGATTAACATTTCCTTTTTTAAAACCAGGTGGATAACCCACCAACTCATAACACCTATCAATAATATGCCCATTCATATTACAATGTTTACAGACCAAGTTTGACACTCTGCCAAACTTTCTGTTATTATTATTATTAATAGTATTTCTATTAGAGTTCCAATTAGCATTGATGGGCCTAACTGCAAAGGCAGAAGGTCCAGCTTTCACATTTTTAGAAGAATAATGACTATTTCTGTGAGACTCATCTCTTGACAAGGTAGCAAAAGCCAACTTCACATCAGGAATAGGTTCAGTAGTTAGAATAAGACTTCTAACAGAATTAAAGACATCATCAAGTCCTATAAGGAACTACATCACCTAAGGAGTTGAGCATGTTCCTTGAGTTTGGGACTTCCATCACAAGTGCAGGCAGGCAGGCAGTTTAAATGAGTAATATCAATTATGTCATAAAGAAAGGTGGAACAAAAAGTGATATGTTGGCTGGCTCCTGAATTAATAATCCATTCTATATAAGTACTATAAGTACTTATATTGGAATTAAAATTGAAAAATCTATAAGTAGAAAAATTTATGACACAATTAGAAACCATGAATGTACCTGCAACACTAGCATGAGCCTTGCTAGTATTACCTGTATCACTCAATAAAGACATTAATTGATGATATTGATCACTAGTAAGAGTGTGAGTACTACTCTTACTATGATCATTTCTTTTATCATCACTATTCACATTATTAACATCAGATTGATCAACATTTCCTTTTTTAAAACCAAGTGGATAACCCACCAACTCATAACACCTATCAATAATATGCCCATTCATATTACAATGTTTACAGACCAAGTTTGACACTCTGCCAAACTTTCTGTTATTATTATTATTATTAATAGTATTTCTATGAGAGTTCTAGTTAGCATTGATGGGCCTAACTGCAAAGGCAGAAGGTCCAGCTTTCACATTTTTAGAAGAATAATGACTATTCTTGTGAGACTCATCTCTTGACAAGGTAGCAAAAGCTGACTTCACATCAGGAATAGGTTCAGTAGTTATAATAAGACTTCTAACAGAATTAAAGACATCATCAAGTCCTATAAGGAACTACATCAACCTGAGGAGTTGATCATCTTCCTTGAGTTTGGGACTTCCATTACAAGTGAAGGCAGGTAGATTAACCAGAGAGTCAAACTATCTTCATAATGAATTACACTCATGATAATACTCAGACAATGACATCCCAGATTAAGATAAAGTATAAATTTTATGATGCAAATTATAAATCACAGACCCATCTCTTTTATCATATGTCTCTTTTAATTCATCCCAAACATTCTTAGCATTTTTACAAAAAACTTGACCCTTATACAGATCAGGTGAAACACAACCTAATTGTAACACCCCCAAAAATGCGTCGCAGCGGAAATATGTCGGGGGGGCGTTACTTCATAATACACAGCGCTAAATACAAGAGAATGACCTCTAAATGTGTCGTTTGTAAAACAATCTTGTTGATTTTCTGAAATCAAAATAATAGTTGTCCCATAATTGCATCACCATGAAAAACTTGAATGTAAAGACTCCAATGCACATCAAATAATCCAAGCATCTAATTCACCTGAGAAAAACATGCTTAAAAGTGTCAACATTAAAGTTGGTGAGTTCATAGAGTTTTGTAAGTATAAATGTAAATGTTGGAATCCAAAGATTTATAAAGTATGCATGACCATTTCAATCCTTATAATAATCGCCAAAAGTGTAAGAGTAAATGTAGAACCAAAAGAGTTTAGTGTTTATTGCTTCACCGCAATATAATGAAAAGTGTTCAGAAATTAGTAATGTTCAATAAGTAGTATGGACAGTGAGATCGTTGATTTTTCAAAATGTATGGGTCTACTATAACAAATACAGTACCACATAGATAATATTTACTGTTGCGCTAAGCTCATGACACCGAAACCTTAAGTATACGTTGCTATAAGTTAGTGCCCCGGTAGGTGCATTGCCTAGCACCTAGTTTCCTCAAATGTAATGCGTCCGTGTACATGGTAGTGCGTTGTTATCTACCCGGACGGGGGAGTTCATTCCCAATAGATCTATTCACAGCATTCGCGCTCCCTCAACCGGTCCTCCGGTCAAGAAATTAACGGTTCATGATAGGGGGACTTCATGGCAATAGAGTAACTTAGGCAAACCACGTAAAAAGGGAAATTCTCACATAAAGTACTTGTGTCCAAAGTAAAAGTAACCATTGTATTCGTAAATAGCTTTGAGTACTTAAATCCATAAGTAGAAAAGAGTGTGATATAAATCAAGTAGTTGAGTTCGAAATGAGTATATAAACAATTTCGTAAACATGTATGCAAATGAGTATGTGACAAAGTATGAAACCAAGTTTGTAATAAATTGCAAAATCAAGTATGTAAACCAAGTGTGTAGAATAGTATGTAAAAAGGTATTGTAACGAATATGTAAACAAGTTGTATTGAGCATGTATTCTCCCCCGAGATTTGTAAAGTAAATGTAAAAACAAGTGAAAGAGGGGCTATAAACTCACATCGATGATGAAGAACGATTGGCGGGAATGTACACATTGAGTACAAGACGAAACGGAAACTGAAACGGCTCGACCAAGAAGTTGCAGCTTATCTTAACGGCTAAGTCTCACTAGCCTAGGGTAATGCGTTTGGGTTTCCCGATGAATTGTTATGTCAACGCGACACGTTGATAAAATATTTAGATTTAACTTTGAAATGGTTTGGTGGTTGGTTAAATAAATAAATTGGAATATACACAAAGCGTGTAATATATATTCGTTATATTTGACTTATGAGAAATAACCCTTATACAATTCTTACTGTGGATTGCATAACCAAGACAATCAATCCAAAGATTTCTGAAAAGTATATAATACCTTGCAGGTATTATATGTTAAGTGTGGAAAATTAATTAAACCAATTAGTTTGACATCCTTTTTAATTAATAAAAAGACTTTGAATAAAAGTTGATACGTGTCTTAATGTTATAAATTTAAACAACCGAAGTTGGTAACCGTTTATAACCATTATAAAATATAATTTAATATTTTATAAATTATGTTTCATTCCTTTAACAAGTCGTGTCTAAAACATTTCGCCTCATTGTAAAAGTATTGTTTTCGTTCGTTGTCAGGTTATTGTATAGTTATACTTTAATATTTTATAAAATATAACTTTAGCTCCTTTATCGGTTTATAAAACAATATAAGTTTTAGCGGACCATTAATAGATATAGAAAGTTTATATAATTTCATCGTGACTTTCCCGTTTATATATCGTTTTCCAGTTTCGCAAAACTCGACGTTTTCCCTAAAATCAATATGTTGCAATTTTTAACGTTTCCATATTTCAATGCTCGCGTTTTTTAGATGTACCATATATATATATCATTATACTTAAATCAAACCAAATTAATAAGTCTTATATTTATTTAACCGATTAAACCACCAATTATTATTTATCCGGTTTTAATATTTGTTAAAAACTTACGTTATTTTCATTTGTCAAAGTATAACTAAACAAACCCTCGTTGTTTCGTTGAACCAAACGCACTCTTGTTGTTCCGCTAAACCAAACGCCCATTTGTGTCTCTCGCTTAAACCAACATACCCCTTATGGTTTTTATCAAAACCAAACGTACTCTACGGCGTTTCTGCCCATGCCAAACGCACCCTATGGCTATTCACAGCCATGCCAAACGCACCCTATGGTTACTATGCACACCCAAATGCTCCCTTTAGGGGCTGTCACTAACACCAAACACCCCTTGGGTGTTACCCCTCAAACCAAACGTACCCTAATGGTGTCGAGACTGCCAAACATACCCTTTCGGGGTGGCTGACCCAATGACGGACGCACCCTTGCGGTGCCAAACTCGGATGCAAACGCACCCTAACTGATGGAATTACAAACCAAACGCGTCCCTAATTGCTAACCACCAACACAGACGCACCCGACTCGGTTGTAAACCAAACGCATCCTGTCGGCGAATAAGCAAACCTGACGCACCCTGTATGGTACCATGAACCAAACCAACCGCACTCTTATTGTCTTCTATATCTACCGAACGCACCCCTTCGTGCTACACCACCAACCAAACAAACGCACCTGCTGGTGCAAATAACCAGCCAAACGCATCCTTTGGTGCCACTTATATCACCAACCTCACCCCACCCTCGGTGGGTCTGCAAAATCCAACGCACCCTTGTGAGGAGGGTGGTGACGAGGTGGAGGTGGTGGTGTGGTCGAGGTGGATGAAGAGGGTGATGGCGTGAAGATGATCTTGATGATGATGGAGGTATGATGATGATGATGAAGATGGTGCTATGATGACGATGATGGTGGTGTCGGTGTAGTGGTTTCGGTGGCAGTGGCGCGCGTGAAGGAGAGTGAGTGTAGGGATCGGAGAGATCCGTTGATGGGGAGGATTTTTGGTGTTGGTCGGAGAACTCGCCGGAAAGTTATTCCGGCGGCCGGAGATGGTGGCCGGCGATGGCTTGTGGCTGCCGGAAAAGTTTGAGGGAGAGAGAGGAGGGAGAAGAGTTGAATGTGTATAATATGAGATGATAAAAATGATTTAAGTGTATAAGAATTTTTATATAAATATAAAAGTTTTAAAATAAAATAGAAAGTTTATAATAGTATAGGGTTTAAATCGTAAATATTTAACGTAGTTTTTATAACTTTCGGTTCGGGACTCATTTGAGCGACCTAACGGACGATTCAACACACGAAACTTTCGCCATTATTTTCCGAATCATTTTTCTGATAAAAATGAGTATTCACTTGACTAATTTTCGTAAATGTTTCATAAAATTTATATAAAACGTTTAATTATTTATTTTGTCTATTTCCGATAAACTGGTCCGTAAAATGATTTTTAATTTCCATAATTGCATTTTTAACCAACACTTTCGATTAACAGAATATTAATTTAATAAATATTTTTATTAAATAATTTATGATAATTAAATATAAATTTAATTATTTTTGGGTCGGTACGCGTTGTGTTCAAAAATTTTTAGCGAGGGCATTTCAGTCACCTTCTGACTGTTTCCAGGTCTCGGTCAAAACTGAAAAGTTGTCTGAAAGATCGTTTTACATCAAATTGCTTTAGGGTCCGAGTTGTGAAAACGTGCTTTAGGTGGTCGTTCTTATAAGTCAAGCCAGACACTAAAAGTCAACGATTGAAATAGTCATTCAAAAATTCGAAAATTCTCGGATGTTACAGTACCTACCCCTTAAAGAAATCTCGTCCCGAGATTTAATTTGTGTTATCCGATTGTGGGGCCAAGGAAAGACTTAAGGTTTAATAACTCGTTCTAAACAAGACGCTGATAACTTTATTCAGCAAAATTCGGTGTTTCCACACTTCTCAATCTACCAAAAATTTTGGCTAGGTTTGTCCAGGATATCCAACCCATTAGAATAGGTATCTCAAAATATATCATTACAGATCTTATGGCTGGTATAACCGCGTTATATGGAAAGTCTCATTATAGTGGAAACCTAAAGAAGAATGTGAGGTCGCGTGAGTATGTTTGTATAAGTTTCTAAATGTCCGAGGACGGGGCCTCGTTTCTACTATCTGTAATGTTCGATGATTCATATCAACGTGGCTTATGTATGTAAGTACCCAACTTACTTGGCAGTACTAGGATGTATCGCGACCTAAGTCTTCCTACTAGCGGCTCGAAATGAATAGTTCGACTATCTCTTTCGTCGATAGATGTTTATTTGGTTTAAGGGGAGTTGTATTACCTATTGGATAAGGTTGTATCAGTCGGGACCGCTCCAGGACCCAACAGCAGCGGCCATAACGTCAATACTATAACGAATGGTGACGGGACTTATGTGCTCTTCAGTCTATAGCTCAAGACAGTTCGTGATTGCAAGGACTTGCAATGGCAAAGGTAATAACTTAAGAATGAGATAAGGTAGCTCCAAGTGAGGCCTTAAGATTTTTGCTGAGTAGTAAGACACGATTGTGTCTCTAGACCCTTTTAACGGATTCTGATGATTATCGATTTCAGGTTCATACTCGTGTCATATCGGATACCATTAAGCCCACTTATTTATAATTTCCTATTTACATAAAGAAGCGTCCAAATTTATGTAAATAAGAAATGATAAACTTATGGTTCGGTGATTTATAATTTATTTATTTAAATGAAAAGGCGTCCCAATCCTTTTATTTCTAAATAAACAATTTATAATCATCTCCCCCCCACCCCTACTTAATAATTCTCGATGCAACACGCGTACACACAAAGTTTTCAAGGTGGTGAATGACATAACGATGCCGATGCTCTAATGAGTATGGAACGAGTATTTAAAATTCGTCTTCGGAGACGGGGAGTAAAACGATCGGGGAAAATCACATAGAGTTCAAGACAGTTAATGAGCACTCGGTTTAAAGTAAACAAGATAGGGGTCATTATGAACGAATCAGCATAGCGATTATCATATCAATCTTCCTATTACAAGTCCCGCCCATACAAGACTTGTAATACTTAGATTCATACATAATCCCATGTAAACAGGACTGTGACGGGCTTTGTTAACATAGCAATTATCATATCAATCCTCATATTACAAGTCCCGCCCATACAAGACTTGTAATACTTAGATTCATACATAATCCTATGTAACAGAACTGTGACGGGCTTTGTTAACATAGCAATTATTCTATTATCAAGCTCATATTTCAAGTCCCGCCACATACAAGACTTGCAATATTAATCCATACATAATTCCATGTAAACAGAACTGTGACGGTCTCCGTGCAATACAATATAGTATAACGCTATTGAAGAAAAAATATCCTTAGAGACCATTGTCTAACTTACAATGTCTGAGAACAAAATGAGACCATCGTGCAACTCACAATGTCTGAGGTATAATCGAGACCATTGTGCAACTCACAATGTCTAAAGAAAGGCCTTGGTATTTATAATAATAACTCTTATATAAATAAATGTGCGATATACGCACAAAGAGTATGCTATATATTACAATATGTTTATGTCATACGTAAGCACATAAAGCAAGTAACGTGTATGCACTTTGAAAATGTTTGATGTGATGCAATGTTTGTGAAAACGGTTATAGTCTAGGGTAAAATATGCAACCTAGTTCTCTATAACCTTGGCTCTGATACCAATCTGTAACACCCCCAAAATTGGGTCGCAGCGGAAATATGTCCGGGAGCGTTACTTCATAATACAACAGCTCAAGATACAAGAGAACGACCTCTAAATGTGTCGTTTGTAAAACAATCTCGTTGATTTTCTGAAATCAAAATAATGTTTGTTCCCTATTGCATCACCATGAAAAACTTGAATGTAAAGACTCCAATGCACATCAAATAATCCAAGCATCTAATTCACCTGAGAAAAACAGGCTTAAAAGTGTCAACATTAAAGTTGGTGAGTTCATAGATTAGTTTAAATATGAATGTAAGTTTCAACAAATGTATTTATCCACTGTGTCATCACAGTACCATGTAAAATATTTATAAAATATGCACGACCCATTTTATGTTACCAAAAGTACCAATCTTATCCCAAAGATGTTTATAAATAATGCATGACAGATGTAATGTCACCAAACTGTTCCAAGTATGTATGTGTCGGGGGGCCCTGTAGTCCCCACATGATACGACATGTTTATAACGTGCGTTTACTGGTGATAGACTAATCCGCGAAAGGGGATTGTAATCCGGAATTGATCTATTTCATAACATACGCGCAGACAACATGACTATATACGTTCGTTTGCCTATGTGTTAGCTAATCACTCGAAAGAGGATAATTCAATCCTCCAAATAAATCTATTTCATAACATTCGGCTCACCCCTCCAAGTGATTTACAGTTCATGACGCTGTGACGTAGACTTGTTGTATGTGCCCGATACGAGATGATTACATATATGGTGTTCCTATCGTGGGAGTTCCAATCTGCACAACCCGGGCATGTAGTGCTTGTTGGCCCCGCAGGCGCCACTACAAATCGTAATTCGAAAATCATTTCAAATGTAAAGTATGCATTTGTGACCAAAATAAAGTCAAATAATATATCCCATAGCGAGCTATGCAAATAAGTATGTAAACCGATTGAATATCATCATGTAATGTGTAATGAATTGCAAAAATCAAGTATGTAAACCAAGTATGTAGAATAGTATGTAAAAGATATTGTAAACGAATATGTAAACAAGTTGTATTGAGCATGTATTCTCCCCCGAGATTTGTAAAGTAAATGTAAAACAAGTGAAAGAGGGGCTATAAACTCACATCGATGATGAAGAACGATTGGCGGGAATGTACACATTGAGTACAAGACGAAACGGGAACTGAAACGGCTCGACCAAGAAGTTGCAACTAGTCTTAACGGCTAAGCCTCACTAGCCTAGAGTAATGCGTTTGGGTTTTCCGATGAATGATTAAGTCAACGCGACACGTTGATAAAAGATTTAGATTTAAGGTTGTAATAGTTTGATGGTTGGTTAAATAAATAAATTGAAAATATACGCAAAGCGTGTAATATATATTCGTTATATGTTTCTTATGAAAAATAACCCTTATATAATTCTTACCGTAAATTATATCACAAAAACGATCAATCCATAGATTTATGAAAAGTATATAATACCTTGTAGGTATTATATAATAAATGCGAGTTGTTAATTTAACCAATTAGTTTGACTCCAATTTAATTAACAAAAGACTTTGAATAAAAGTTGACACGTGTCTTACTATTATAGCTTAAACAACCGAAGTTGGTAACCGTTTATACTAATTATAATATATAATTTAATATTTTATAAATCATGTTTCGTTTCATTGACGGGTCGTGTCTAAAATAATTATCTATTGTAAATGTATTGTTTTCGTTCTGTTGATTTATTATTTACGTCTAGGTTTTGTATAGTTATACTTTAATATTTTATTAAATATAACTTAGCTCCTTTATCAGGTTTTATAAAATATAAGATTTTAGCGGACATTTAATAGATATAGAAAGTTTATATAATTTCATCGTGACTTTCCCGTTTATATATCGTTTTCCAGTTTCGCAAAACTCGACGTTTTCCCTAAAATCAATATGTTGCAATTTTTAACGTTTCCATATTTCAATGCTCGCGTTTTTAGATGTACCATATATATATATCATTATACTTAAATCAACCCAAATTAATAAGTCTTATATTTATTTAACCGATTAAACCACCAATTATTATTTATCCGGTTTTAATATTTGTTAAAAACTTACGTTATTTTCATTTGTCAAAGTATAACTAAACAAACCCTCGTTGTTTCGTTGAACCAAACGCACTCTTGTTGTTCCGCTAAACCAAACGCCCATTTGTGTCTCTCGCTTAAACCAAACATACCCCTTATGGTTTTTATCAAAACCAAACGTACTCTACGGCGTTTCTGCCCACACCAAACGCACCCTATGGCTATTCACAGCCATGCCAAACGCACCCTATGGCTATTCACAGCCATGCCAAACGCACCCAATGGCTATTCACAGCCATGCCAAACGCACCCTATGGTTACTATGCACACCCAAACGCTCCCTTTAGGGGCTGTCACTAACACCAAACACCCCTTGGGTGTTACCCCCCAACAACAAAGTACCCTAATTTTTCCCGTTGGTTTCCCCCCCCCCCCCCCCCCCCCATCCGGGGGGGGTGCCGAGACTGCCAAACACACCCTTTCGGGGTGGCTGACCCAATGACGGACGCACCCTTGCGGTGCCAAACTCGGATGCAAACGCACCCTTGTGGTGTTACTTCAAAACAAAACGCACCCTAACTGATGGAATCACAAACCAAACGCGTCCCTAATTGCTAACCACCAACACAGACGCACCCGACTCGGTTGTAAACCAAACGCATCCTGTCGGCGAATAAGCAAACCTGACGCACCCTGTATGGTACCATGAACCAAACCAACCGCACTCTTATTGTCTTCTATACCTACCGAACGCACCCCTCCGTGCTACACCACCAACCAAACAAACGCACCTGGATGTGCAAATAACCAGCCAATCTGCCATCTTTGGTGCCACTTGTATCACCAACCTTACCCCACCCTCGGTGAGTCTGCAAAATCCAACGCACCCTTGTGAGGAGGGTGGTGACAAGGTGGAGGTGGTGGTGTTGTCGAGGTGGATTGATGAGGGTGCTGGCGTGATGATGTTCTTGATGCATGGTGGAGGTATGATGATGTTGATAAGATGGTGCTATGATGACGATGGTGGTGGTGTCGGTGTAGTGGTTTCGGTGGCAGTGACGCGATGTGAAGGAGAGTGAGTGTAGGGATCGGAGAGATCCGTTGATGGGGAGGATTTTTGGTGTTGGTCGGAGAACTCGCCGGAAAGTTATTCCGGCGGCCGGAGATGGTGGCCGGCGATGGCTTGTGGCTGCCGGAAAAGTTTGAGGGAGAGAGAGGAGGGCGGATCGTGATAGTCATTTCACATCCAGATTCTGGCAGTCAATGCAGAGTGCTTTGGGTACTTAATTAGACATGAGTACGACATATCATCCCCAGACTGATAGACAAAGTGAAAGAACCATCCAAACACTCGAAGACATGCTTCAAGCGTGTGTTATAGATTTTGGAAAAGGATGGGAGAGACACTTACCACTGGTAGAATTTTCCTACAGTAACAGTTACCATGCCAGTATTAAGGCAGCACCATTCGAGGCACTTTATGGTCGAAAGTGTCGATCACCCGTCTGCTGCGCCGAAGTTGGAGATGTCCAACTCACAGGACCAGAGATAATCCATGAAACCACCGAAAAGATAGTGCAAATTCGACAACGCTTGCAAGCTGCAAGAGATCGGCTAAGGAGTTACGCCAATGTAAGGTGAAAGCCTTTGGAATTCCAAGTTGGAGAACGTGTTATGTTAAAAGTGTCACCTCAAAAAGGTGTCATCCGATTCGGAAAGCGAGGAAAGCTTAATCCTCGGTACATTGGACCATTTAAGATCCTTAAAAGGGTTGGCCCAGTGGCATACAAACTTGAGCTTCCTGAAGAACTTAGTAATGTCCATAATACCTTCCACGTTTCTAACTTAAAGAAATGTCTATCTAACGAATCCCTCGTCATTCCAATGAACGAGCTTCAGCTCAATGACAAACTTAACTTTGTGGAAGAACCAATAGAAATTATGGATCGATAAGTCAAGCAACTGAGACAAAGTCGTATCCATATAGTCAAAGTATGATGGAACTCTAAAAGAGTACCAGAATTCACGCAGGAACGCAAAGATCAAATTCGTGCTGAATATCCACATCTATTTCCAAATACCACTCCAACATCCAACTAAATCTCAGGATGAGATTTGTTTAAGGTTGGGAGACTATAACAACCCATAATTTATCTTTATGTAATTATCCATCTATTAAATTAGATGCAATTTTCCTCAGTGTAATTTCCATCTATTAAATTAGATGCAACCATTTTCATAGAAAGATTTTTGCTTTATTCCATCTATAATGTAACGTAACTTACATTACAAAAGTAAACGAGCTCACGCAACCTATCAATGCTAATTCCATCAACGTTTATAGCAAGTAAACGTTATAATATGTCAAGCAATATGTTTTAAACTCAATTTTTACCATACGTTATCTATTTGACGTACCATTCATAACATTATTATAAAACAGACTTTATACGTTAACGTTTATATCAAAACCCCGATTACATGTAATGTTTTCAAACAAAACAAATGTACAAACTTGCAAGGCATGTGTACAAGTTATCAATGCATAAAATTCAAGACATGTTTCCCTCCAAAACCCTAGTACAACTCGTTTAAGCTCAATGTACAACCCGATATAGCACAAGATTCAAATAAGCCATTTTCCCTCTAACTTCTTATAAGTTTTCATACTACCTTTTAAGCAAAAGTTACAACACTACAATGCACCACATTTAAACATTTCTTTCCCTCTATTTCACTCCACACACTTGGCTAAACCTAAAATCTTAACCCGAAACCCTAGCAAACCCGACACCCTTTAACTAGTTTTAAACTAAGTCCTAACCAAGCTAGCACCCTCCACACCTTTTCACCACCGTGCCTAGCACCTTGTCAACACCTTGCTAGCCTCATTCACCTCCTTGTCACCACCTTGCACCCTTAAGCTCCAAGTAAACACCTTGTCACCACCTTTTCACCACCATGTCACCACCTCTACCCCTCGTCACCTCCTTAGTAAATCGAACCCCCTCCACCACCCTACACCTCTCTAAGATATATTTATAGCTTCCCTTAGTTACTACAAGGATAAAACTCCATAACTTGGCTACTACTCCACACAACTTGGCCACTACTCCTCTTTTTGCCCTATATATATAGCCGAAACACACACACACACACACACATACAAATACACAACACATAAATTTAATCAAGCACCTACACTTGTTCTTGACCTATTTCAAGCCAAAGAAGAGAAATAGAAGAAGTCTAAGCCAAGTAGAAGCCTAGTTTAAGAAAGAAAGAGGTTCTTGAATTCATATCCAAAAGTTTTCGAATCATACTCACCTAATTCGACCCATTCGAGCTCTTGTTGTGACAACCATGACTTGAGCAGGTTGGTCAAACCGTAGTGTTGACCTAAATGTATTTGTTACAATGTATGGTTATGTGTTTATACATGTTTATATGTGAGATTTGATAATCAATCCATTGAGCGTGATCGTCTCATTGGGATTGGATTTGTGTTGAATTTTGTGAAGTTCATTTCGTTCACTTTTGGTGACAAGGAAATGATTTCGGTGATTGAAGCGGTTTCGCGTTAATTGTGTAAGTAATTATACGTATACGTATTTTTGTGTTAGTAATTTAAGATAAGTTTAGGTTTTAGAGGTTAAGTTAAGAGAAATGAGTTATTTGATGGAGAAATTTCATTTTAATCACTTATAGTGATAATGAAATTGATTGGGTATTTTGAGAGAATTGTTTTGGTTAATATGTGGATGTCTAGGTGATGGATTAAAATGGGAAGTGTGTCATTTGTGAAAGAAATGAGTTTGTTAAAATATGAGAGTTTTTGGAAGACTTTCTATTTTTAGAAAGTGAATTTGTGAAATGAAAAGTATTTTTGGAAAGTTAATTATTTTTAAAAGTCTAGTAAATTGCGTTTAAGCAAAAAGGTATGTGCAAATAAGCTTAGGTTTTTATAAAAACTTAAGGTAAAGCAAATAATTAAGTAATTAATAAATAAATAAATAAAAATATTTTTTATAGATGAATAGTAAAAACGAATTTAAAGAGGATAAGGGGAAAGAAAAGAAAAAAAGAGTTTTAAAAGGAAACAAATTCTAATTAGATATTATCTATAATTAATTGGGGGGCTATAAATACAAAATAAATCTCATAACCCTCCTCCCCTATTGCTCGACCGATCCAGAGAGAAAAAAAAAGAGAAGACACTTTTTAGGGTTTAAGGTATTTTCTAATTCTTTGTTTAATTTTAGTTTTTATTTAAATTCTTGTAATCTAAGCATGATGGATTAGGTTTAATCATGAAAATAAATTAGGGTTTATAAATTAGGGTTTTAAATTTTCTGGAGTTTAAAGTTTAATGATGATTGTTTGATCATTGGTTCAATTGGTTTTGTGATTTAATCATGCGTTAGGGTCTAGATCGCCCGAATTAGTTGTTTAATTCACTGCAGAAAATTAGGCAGTTTTGTAACTGTCATATCTCAATCATAAATTATCAAATAAACAATTTACAACATACTGGAGAAAACCTCAGAGAGTCTACTTTCCATAAAAGTTGGTCTCGTAAGTTTATATGGTCGGGAAGTGGGTCAAAAGGTCTTTACAAAATCAGTGTGTAAACTGTGACGAATTTTAGTTTTGGTTTTGATTTTTCTAAAAATATTTAGACATCTAGTTAGAGGCTCTAAATCACGTGGAAATTAGTTTATATATTGTGTGTGATCCCTGAATTTTTTCTAAGTAGGTTATGAAGTTTAAGTAGTGGGAAACTTTTGAATTAATGTTGGTAGGTTATGGGTGGTTGAAGGTCTCACCTTGGAGAGGTGTATTACGTTTGAAAAGAAAGACAAGTTAGAACCGAGTTATGTAGGAACATTTGAGATCTTTGGACATATTGGGCCTACAGTTCGGTTGAGAATTTATGTCTTATGAGCTGAGTATCGGAAAATTGGATTGGGAGGGGAAAGGTGCCTGAAAGTTATAAACCTGAAAGGACAACCGAGATTTTTATGCGTGAGTGTTTTCACTACGAAAGCACCTCTTCGCCCGACTCCACTCCCGAGTATCCGACTCGAAGATTTCACTTAGTCAACAAGCTCCCATTTAAAGCGAGAAACCGTTTTACAAACGTCGTTACGTTGTTTTTTCGACACTAAGCTAAATGACGATCCTACATCTAAGCTAAACCAATCTACCACTTTCACAAGATATACACAGTCACGAATATCTATTCTACAAAATCGTGAGGTATCTACACAAAATCCAATCACACAAATACACAAGATAAATTTACAATAGAGTTTTGTACTTTAGAATAAATGATGATATAACACTAATTAACACAGTGTTTCTTGACGAATACGAGTGTACTTCTCTTCATTTGAATGAATTGAAGAGATGAGAAGAAAGAAATTAGATCACTTGAAACCTACTTACAACTACAAGCACACACTACCTCTAAGTATGTTAGTGATAAGAGTTTTAGTGAGAGAAAGCGAAGGCTTTAGATAGAAAAGAAAAGACTGGTATAATTTTCTGCAAAGAGGAATGATTTATTCTGGTGAGTAGTGGAATGTAGCAGATTCCCAACGCTCACACTGCTAGGAGGCCGGACCACTCGGCGGTCCCTTACACACACAACCCACAGTGCACCGCCAAGTGCGCGAGATAAGTGCTATCGTCTGTAGACAATCCCTTAAAAACAACCAACCCCACAGGCATACCAGCTGCCATAGCGACATCACCGCTGCGCGAGAGAGATTGTCTTTTGAGTGAGAGGAGTGTTGTTATCCACACACCACGCCTTCCGTTTTGGGGTGCGCGAGAGAGAGAGCCAAAAACACATATATCTAGCGAGGCGATTTTAGCAGTTTTTTTAAAAAGCGAGCGCGTTATTTAATTAAAACAACTCATTCTGTTACAAACACCCCAATAACAACCCAGCACCTCAACAATCTCAACAATTCTTTCTTCAATCACACGATTCTCTAGGAAAAACACATTTATACTAGCGTAACCTACTATCATATACATATAAATAACTGCTCGAATCACTCTACGACAATAAAACTGAAGCCCATAACTATTAGAAAAACACTAAGCCAAATAAATGAATGACATATTTTATTAAAAAACCTCAAATTAAACTAATATACCTCTTCGCTACAACGTAGCATATACTAATACAGCACTCCTTATCAGTACACTATCGAAATATATACCTGCGACCCGAGTCCATATCCCAACAAAATAATAAAAAGACAACCTAATAATAAATGCGACGCACGGTATTTTAATACTATAAGAGCACGCCTAAACACCACACACACACATTGCATTTCTAGAATGATGTTATTGTAAGTTAATTGATTATTTGGTAGAGACTTTTAGTTGTGTGGGTTTTGTTAAGCTGCTGGATATCTTCTTACAGTTGGTGTATTTATAATACGAAGAGAGGCGGTGTGAGATTGTGGAGTGTAGAGTTTATTTATTGTAGGTTGATGGTGGTTGTTGTATTTTATTATCAAATAAACGTGATATTCTAGGGGTGTGTGGGGATACATAATATAAGGGGGGGAAATGGGAATGTGTGAGCGTTTGGGTTAGACTTTTGATTTTTGTGATAAAGATATAAAATGCAAAAAAGACACATCGCATAAATATTGTGTTTAATAATGTGTGATTTTATTAGTTATCATAAAATATATTATGTAGATTGGTATTTGAAATATTGTTATGATAGGTTTAATGATTGGCATTTTTACGTATTTGGTGTTTTAAAATTAAAATTTTACAATTTAAGCAATTGATTTATTAGTTTTTTTGTAAATTCTAATTAACAAAATATCTAACGCAAAAATATATTGTAGAGTACATATATGTTACCTGTTAAGTGAAAATCAATATGTGTTCACGATTTTTGAGACTAAAAATATTTAGTCAAACCCAATACATCATGCAAATCTTTGGGACGACGCCTTCTACCCGATGTTAATTCCGTGACTTCTATAAAGTTTATAAATTTGCCTTCTACCCGATGTTAACTCCATAATTTTTATAAACTTTATAAATTTGTTGAATGTTAACTCCGTAACTTCTATAAACTTGATAAATTTGTAAAACTTAACTTGATAAATTTGCTAAATTTTACAGTGTTTTTGATATGTTTTTTGATTGTGATTGGCTTGTAAATTATACAGATATATATACACAAGAATTAAATGTTGGATACACAATATTTTCTCAATTGTCAAATCTAAGAGTTAAATGTTGGATACACGATTTTCTCAATTGTCAAATCTGAATTTATTATAAAGAAAAAAAAATGTTAATAGGAAAAAAAGAACCTATGATGGTGACACTTGACAATTCTCATAAAAAACTGGCTGACAAAAAAAGTGGTCGACGACTCGACGGTGTGTAAACCACACAGCCCATTTAAGAGATACCTTAGCTCACATTATATGATCAATCTTGATTTTAGAAAAAGAAAAAAAAAAAAGTTGAAATTTGATAACTTTAACCCAACAAATGTTTGTTATGTTCAGTTTTCTACTGTCACATCAGTAAAGACATACTACTTTTTATTTATAACTATATTACAAAAGGCAGACGCACCGAAATTTAATGCTGTGACCCGCCCTTTTTGACCCGGCCCGTCCTTTTTTGGCTTTTTTTTTTTTTTTTTTTTTTTTTCTTTCTTTCTTTCTTTACATTGACTTTTTTTTAACCTTTTTTTTTCTCAAAAACTTTTTAAAATAAAACTTTACTTTTTTTTTTCTCGGAATACCCTCTCGCGCTGTTTGAGTCATCGGTCTGTTTTTTTATGAATAAACCTTTAAGTTTCCTCAAACCTCGCGCTCCGCTAATTGTCCCGTTTTTTTTTTCTAAAAAAATTTTTAAAATAAAATTTTCCTTATTTTTTTCTCGAAATACCCTCTCGCACTGTCGGAGCCATCGGTCTGTTTTTTTATGAATATTTTTTTGTTCACAGTTAATTTTTTTTTTTACCAGTTTTTTTCCCTTTTTTTCCCTCAAAAAGTTTTTAAAATTAAACTTTCCTTTTTTTTCCTTCGGAATACCCTCTCGCACTTTTTTAGTCATCGGTCTGGTATATATACAAAAGGCAGCCTACCCGCCCTGCCAAAAATTTAATGCAACCCTACTTTTTTGACCCCGTATTTAATGAGCGCTTTTTTTTTTTTTTTTTTTCTTTACATTGACTTTTTTACCAAAACAGTGCTTTAAATCGGTCGTTGCTTAACGACCGCTAATTTTTTTTTTTTACAAAAATGTACCTTCTAACACGTCCATCCGAAAACACCGGCCGCCAAACATCCCGTCGTGGAGCGCGGGTGACCTAACTTGTTAGCACACAATCAACTGTCTTCCCATAATAAAAGCCGTACACTGTAATAAATTCATTATCACATCAATAATAAAATATTTGTATGCATAACATAATATCGACTCAAAAGTATGAAGTTACACACACAAAATCTTATTACGTAAAAATAGACAACACAAGAGTGAACGGTTCTAAAACAAGTTTAGAAATAAAAATCTTGACTCGTTTTTGGGTACTAACAGGAGGCTATTAGATAATATTGACTAAATATATTTGTACTTATCACTTCATAATTATAGGAGTTGATATACTTTATCACTCCACAATTATAGGAGTTGATTATCTTGTATTCTTGTCATTATAAATATAGATACATCACACCATTAGATGTGTGGTCAATTCAATATTCATTATAGAGGCATTCTTGGCATCCATGCTCCTGACAATGGCAAGATCCGAGATGTCACTTATGTCAACATGTGCTTACATATTCAAACCGAGCTAACAATATATGTTGAATTCTTTGTGTGCAAGATATAGGAAAACATTTCAAATTTTGGTTATAGAATATGGTTATTGTAATTTGCGACATGCGAATTTTTTTTTATTTTTTTTAAACAGCACTTTATTAAAAAACTAGCAAGATATAGGAAAACATTTCAAATTTTGGTTATAGAATATGGTTATTGTAATTTGCGACATACGAATTTGCGACATACGAATGCACAAGCGCTTGTACAAATACGCAACTTACTCTAAATATATCTTCTTAACTAGTATGAGTAACACTAAATTTAGTCCTTTTGTATAAATATTCTTCTCAATATGAAGAAATGTAGCTTATAACACAACCTCAACTAGTGTCAAATGACAGGATGTACAAATACTTGTCGAATTAAAGCATAGTTATTAGCCTAATAGGACAACAACTCATCATTAGTTTGTGTCTTTAATTTGGTGTTGAGCAAATGGCCTAAAATACATGCATGTTTAACCAGAAACTAAGGTCAAGTTCCGACATATGAGAAATGTACTCGATCAGCATATGTTTTCATCGCCACCTATGCATTCCTTCATCATACTTGTGTTTCTAAGCCACTTAACTATGGATCTATGGCCTAAAACCTCTCTAGACTATTTGCTATATTGCAAGTATCAACATGTCATCCTTAGCTTTTACTTGATCTTTTTACATTTATTTCTTCCTTTGAGTTTAGTTCGACAAACTGATGCTTCCAGTTTTATCGTTATTTTAACTGTATATTGTGAGTCTTACACCAAAATATCCGCAGACTATTGTTACATATAAATAGACATCTTGTAGTCTTTCCAGCATGAATAACTTATAATAGAACATACATAAATGTGCTCTCTGTTAGAATTTACCATTGTAGCGACTTACGGGTCTTAACAAGCTATTCATCTTAAAGAGGGCTATGTGGAACAAAGCTCAAGTTAGATGCTTTTGAGAATTGCTACGAGGCCTATATATGTCAGAATCACTTCTGATCCTAAATGACCGGTATCTGTCTTAGCTCAAACAGAGTTTCATTTTTAAACCACGAACTAACTTAATTAGTATGAATTTATGATTATATGTAGATATTTAGTTCCTTCATTCTAAACAACATGATGGGTCTATGTAAGCTATTGTTGGACCGAGGTCAACCTGGGTCGCACCACCTGCGCCATCAACATTTGGGCTCAATCGAGCTCTGATACACCACATCCTAAAATTATTGTCTATCTTTTTAATTTTCTATGTCTTAAAACAACCCCCGCTTCAAATTTCAACCAATCAAAAATCTTGAAATCATAAAGATAAAACTTTATTAGTGACACACTGTGACGATTTCATTTATCTTAAGTTGTGTCTTATTTTTTTGTCGATAGACAATAATTTTGGAAAGAAGGGTGTACCACTTAGTTTGGATCACTACTGAGCTAAAATACACAACATGTAAGCTTATACAAGGTTCGATTTTAAAATCAATTGAAAATAGAATGATTAATTCATCAAACTTATAAACATGAGAACTTGTTTTAAGTCCGTAAACGCAACATTATCCTTCGACAT
>BQNB010031663.1:0-53793 GCA_026074375.1 Tanacetum coccineum | reverse complement strand
TTAATTAGTTTAATTAAACTTTTATAAATAGATAAAAATTAGGGCTTTTATTTTTAATAATTTTCGGAACTTTTTCTTAATTTAGTGAAATTTTAGTTTACATTTTTAAGGATTAAAATTTGTTTACTTGTTTAATTGTCATTATTTGTTGATTCTTAATTAGTAGTAATAGCTTATCCATAATATTTTTGCTTCATTCAAATCAGAATCTGAACTAAAACGTGGTTTCAATTTCACTAGTCGTTGGGGAAATGACCCGGGTGATCATACTTACCCGGTTAAACATACGTATATTATATATATCATATTATTTTTGTAAGTTTTAACTTTTTACCTTAGTTAAAGGTGAATAGTTGGAAATTTACCTAAGTAGTATTTTTATTATATATTTTATAGGTACGTAAAACTACGAATCACGTTGGGTTTTTACTTGTTGGGTAAAAGAGTGATACTAGGGACATGATTTTGTGTATATCATTTTCTATTTTAACTATCATGGCTTTGATGAAATTGGGAGGGGGAGTATACATGAAATTTTGCTAAATTGTAGGAGCACATGGGTTTTTATCCAAGTTTTATTTAGTTTCCTAATTTATAGAAGTTAAAACTTTGGTGTAGATCGTTTTAAATGGATTTACCTTGATAAAATTAAATGGACGCGGTCATATAATTTTTCTTGTCGTGAAAATGAATTAAACAACGAATATGAAAGGGTCAAGTAAAGTCTTAATAAGTTTAGGTTACAACTCTAGCTAAACGTTAAATTTTTGTGCCTACGCGATTTAACTAAAGCGGTTTAGATGCATAGCTACGCGAAATGAGTTAAAGTCAAAAGAAATAGTTAAATAATGAAATCTCAGAGTCGTAACATGACCTGAAATCATGGGGTGTTATAGTCTTCCCCCGTTAAATGAGCCTTGTCCTCAAGGCTTAAGATGCGGCACTTGACGATGGTGTTGTCTTGGCGAAAAGATGTGGATACTTCTGCTTGAATTGATCCTCGCGTTCCCAGGTAAACTTAGGACCTCGTTTAGAGTTCCATCTAACCTTAATGATGGGAATGCGACTTCTCCTCATTTGTTTGATTTCATGATCCATGACTTCTATTGGTTCTTCCACAAAGTGGAGCTTGTCATCAACACGTAGTTCTTCCAACGGAATTACAAGTGATTCGTCAGACAGGCACTTCTTCAGATTTGACACGTGAAACGTGTTATGAACTTGGCTTAATTGTTGTCGTAGCTCAAGTTTATAGGCAACAGTTCCGACTCTCTCGATCACCTTGAATGGGTCGACATACCTAAGGTTTAACTTCCCCCGTTTGCCAAAACGCACAACTCTTTTCCAAGGTGAAACTTTTAACATGACCATGTCACCAACTTGAAATACCATTGGTTTACGTCTAATGTTTGCATAGCTCTTCTGTCGGTCACGAGCAGCTTGGATTCTGCTTTTGATTTGGACGATCTTCTCGTTGGTTTCATGAATTATTGTATGACCAGTAAGCTGAGCATCTCCAACTTCTGCCCAACATACGGGTGATCGACACTTTCACCCATACAGTGCCTTAAATGGTGCAGCCTTTATGCTGGTATGGTAACTGTTGTTGTAAGAGAATTCCAGTAACGGTAAATGTCTATCCCAATTCTTCCCAAAGTCTAACACGCAAGCGCGTAATATATCTTCCAAAGTTTGGATAGTTCTTTCACTTTGACCGTCAGTTTCAAGATAATAGGCCGTACTCATGTCCAATCGAGTTCCCAAAGCCTTATGAAGTGCTTGCCAGAATAGTGACGTAAATCTACCATCACGATCGGAGATAATAGAAACAGGCACACCATGTCGGGTGACTACTTCCTTCGTGTAAAGCTTCATTAACTTCTCCATGGGATCCGTTTCCCTCATCGGTAGGAAGTGAGCAGACTATGTAAGACGATCAACGAGCACCCAAATGGTATCATAATCGTTTGTCGTCTTAGGGAGTTTAGTGACGAAATCCATGGTGATTTTCTCCCATTTCCACTCTAGAATCTCCGGTTGGACTAGTAAACCGGAAGGTTTTTGATGTTCTGCTTTGACTTTAGAACAAGTCAGACACTTGTTAACATATGTGGCAATATTCGCCTTCATGTTAGGCCACCAATACAACTGCTTTAAGTCTTGGTACATCTTGTCTGAACACGGACGAATGGAATATTTTGACTTATGAGACTCGTGCATGACTAGAGTCCTTAAGTCGCTGTAACACGGTAACCAACTTCTATTGTTTAAACACAGAGTTTCGTCCGCACGGGGTTTCAACCTTTCCTTTGTAAGGTCTTGTCGGAGCATACCTCCAACATCTTCAACGATGAGGTTTTTAGGTTTTAATGCTTCAGTTTGAGCTTCTAGGATTTGTTTGAGGAGGTTCAAGCCAATAGTCATAAGTAAGGCTCGGACCCTTAAAGGTTTAGACCGTTCTTTCCTGCTCAAAGCATCAGCAACAACGTTTGCTTTCCCCGGGTGATAACGTATGTCACAATCGTAATCACTAAGCAACTCCAACCAACGCCGTTGCCTCATGTTCAACTCTTTTTGATCGAGGATATGTTGTAAACTCTTGTGGTCGGTAAATACGGTGCACCTTGTTCCGTATAAGTAATGTCTCCACATCTTAAGAGCGAACACCACAGCTCCAAGTTCCAGATCATGAGTTGTGTAGTTTTTCTCGTGGATCTTCAGTTGTCGAGAAGCATAGGCTATAACTTTCTCGTTTTGCATAAGCACGGCACCCAAACCCTTATGCGAAGCATCGCAATAAACAATGAAGTTTTCTGATCCTTTAGGCAAGGCCAAAATGGGTGCGCTACACAACTTTTTCTTAATCAATTGAAATAGGGCTTCCTCCTTCTCTTCCCAGTCAAACTTTACATTCTTCTAAGTCAGGTTAGTCATTGACTTCGCTATCTTGGAGAAGCCTTCAATGAATCTTCTGTAATAACCGGCGAGTCCTAAAAATTAGCGGATCTCTGTTGGACTCTTAGGAGACGCCCAATCTTTAACCGACTCGATCTTTGCTGGGTCTACGTGAATGCCTTTGCTATCAATCACGTGTCCGAGAAACTGTACTTTTGGAATCCAAAATTCACACTTAGAAAATTTTGCGTACAACTCCTCTTTCTTAAGCAACTCCAAAATTAATTTGAGATGCTTTTCATGCTCTTTTTTGTTCTTTGAATAAATTAGTATATCGTCGATAAAGACAATCACAAACTTATCCAAATAAAGTTTGCCCACCCAGTTCATGAGGTCTATAAATACCGCCGGTGCGTTTGTCAAACCAAAAGGCATTACTTGAAATTAATAATGCCTATAACGCGTCCTAAACACGGTCTTGAGAATGTCTTCTTCGCGAACTCTCAACCGATGGTAGCTGATCGTAAGTCGATTTTCGAGTAGACACTCGACCCTTAAAGTTGATCGAACAAGTCATCAATTCTAGGAAGTGGGTAGCGGTTCTTCACCGTTAACTTGTTCAGTTCACGATAATTGATGCACATGCGAAATGATCCGTCTTTCTTCTTGACGAACAAGACCGGAGCTCCCCAGGGTGAAGAGCTAGGCCTTATAAATCCTTTTTCAGATAGTTCTTGAAGTTGTTCTGCCTGTTCCTTCATTTCGGATGGTGCCAATCGATAAGGCGCCCGTGCTACAGGTGCAGCACCTGGTACCAAATCAATTTGGAACTCTACTTGTCGAGCTGGTGGAATACCCGGCAAGTCTTCAGGAAAGTCTCTGACAATCGGCACGTCCTCGAGTCGCTTCCCCTCCTACTTGTCTTTGACTTCCTTCGTGGTAATGTATGCCAAAAAGACATCACATCCCTTTGACAGATACTCTTGTGCTTTAGTGCACGAATTGATATTTAGTCAGGATTCTTCCCTTTAGTTGTTTCCATTGCCTTGAAAAATTAACATCTCTCTTCCGAACGAAACACGTACAATCTTTTCGTCACATATGATCACTCCATGATACTTTGTTAACCAGTCCATCCCAATAATGACATCAAAACTATCGAGTGGAACCGGCATCAAGTTGATGTTGAAAGGATGGTTCATGAAGTTTAGAGTGCAACCACAAATTATGGTGTTAACTCCTATAGTTTTCCCATCGGCTAATTCTACGTCATAATGACTTTCTAACGTAGTGAGGGGTAATGTTAATCAAGGCACTAAAGGTATTAGATACAAAGCTCCTCACTAGGATCCTCATCGGGATCATCATCGGCATCCTCCTCGCTATCCTCGGGCTCATCTGGATAATCAATAGAATCCTCATCAGTATCCTCCTCTATCGAATCCGAGTCAGCAATGTATCCAGGTGACTCAGCAGTCGGTGAAGCATTATCAGCATAAGGCTGATCCTAGACCTGAATGTCATCATCTGATGGTGTATGGTACTCCGGGTGCTCTGGCTCCAGAACATATACTGGTACATGCTCATCCAACTCCATGGGATCAGGTACATAGGCAGGTGACAGTGGGTGTGCCTGCCCTTGTTGGGCAACCTCCTCGTATGGGTCCATCTTCGAAAGCTCACCGACATTCACAAGTGGAATACCTCATGATGCTGGTCCGTTTGAATCAGAAGATACGGACGTATAGGTAACAGTGGACGATGCATTGTCTGATGACATGTCAAATCTGTAACCATTATATAAACTTGTATAAGTATATTATATAGGTCAAGCAGTAATATACGTAATGTAATATTAACACGTATATAACCTATGTAAGCATTTAGTACAATCAACTAAGGCTAAAATGATGTATGACATGTAAGTATGTATACTAGATGCAAACTAGATGCAACACTACTTGTTTGTATGTATGTTCCTTTGAAAACTTTTGAATGACACCATGTTTGAAAACGGTTATAGACCAAGCAAAAACATTTGATATGGTTCTCTATAACCTTGGCTCTGATACCAATCTGTAACACCTCCAAAATGGGCCACAGCGGAATATGATGTTCCGAGAGTATTACTTCATAGATCAATAGCACAAGTTAAGAGAACGACCTCTAAAAGAGTCGTTTAAAAACTAATACACTGGATTTCATAGATGGTTCATTACAAAACTCATAGGCTTAACTTGGAAAAGTAAAGATTTCCCAACATAACAATATCCCAAAATGTAATGCATGTAAATCTTTATGATAATATGACTTCAAAAGACGACCATCCAATGTATCCATGACTTGCACCTTATTGACTTGAGAAAACATGTTAAAACTGTCAATAATAATTTTGGTGAATTTATAGGTTTATAAATTAAATGAAGCGGATAGCAAGATTTCCCTGTAATAAAGTAACAATTACAATATCACAAAATGTATTACGAAATGCACTAAGCTCATGACACTTAAGCTAAACAATGTATGTATATCAAATACACATGAATGATGGTGCCCAATGTAGATGTTCAACCCGTAACACCTATGATTCCAAATGGTATACATTCGTCGTTTCTGGCCAACCGGTAAACTAGCAAGTGCTACTTGCCCGAACAGGGATGTTAATCCCAAATAGATCTATTCATAACATTCGTGCTCACATAATGCAATTTATAATTACATCTATGCAATTGACAGTTCATGATGATGAACATAATGAGTTATAGCTACTTAGGCAAACTCGTAATATTTGAATTAAAATGTACTTGCATCTATTTTGTAAAACAAACATGATCTCATCCCCTAGATTTGATAAATGATTGACAAGTATAAAAGTGAGGACTATAAACTCACCTTGATGCAATAGCAAGATAATATCAAATAAGTGCAGGCACGGAAAACGATGCAAACTCTATCCGCTACCTAAATGAATAATACACATATTTCTAATCATGTAATATACTAAAATGTATGCAATCTTGTTCTTAGTATTGTGCTTGAGTTTAGAAAATATTTTTTGCTTAAAATGTGTTGTTCATGAAAATTTGACAAATGTATTGGGTCATAATCTCTTACAATCAAACATGTAAGTACGATATCGGGTAATTTAGAAACTAGGTCGTGGGTACTTTTATAGTTAATTCAATAGACATTTGGTTTGGTCTCTAAACGTGTTAAACAATTGGACCGAGTTATAACAAAACGCATTTAAAATTAAATTTTCTTTATAAAGTTTAGGGGACAAACGCAAAAGTTTATAATCAAATCCTAGACTCGTTACTCAATGAAATTTCAAACAAAAAGTGGTTTTGAAAATTAGTCCAGGAGTACAACATTTCATCTTTTATAAGTTTTGCAATTCGAAATCGTTATAGTGACTAAAAACGAGGGCAAAGTAAGAGGTGTCGACCATTCAGCCAACACTATTAACTTGGTCGAAAAACGTGGCAGCAGTACTAAATTTAAGCTTAGTTTTTGGATTCGTTACGCAACGTTATGACAAACTGAAAATACATTTGTAAACTAGGCCAGGAGTACTACAATTCGCCTTTTATAAGTTTTGCGCTTATGGGTCGATAGCTGGGTCAAAAACGAGTGCAAAGGGAGAGGGTTGCCACTGTTAACAGTTTTAACTGTTGTGTACATGCCAGCAGTACTAACTTTCATCCCTATTTGTGAGTTTGTTTCTTAATCATTTTTCGCAATTCGAGTTGCTAAATGAAGCTCACTGGGTCCACTATAAATCGCCCCTATTTGTTGACTCTATGCTTAAGTCTAAGTGGGTCAGAACGAGGCTTAAAGTCGACCTAACAGGCAGATTTCATACATAAAATAACAGATTTGTAGGTCTATTTTCTGCTTTGTTATAATGTGTCAAAAGCTAAAATTCTGCTTGAATGTTAATCCTATACTATGTTAACAAATGATAAGTTCAGAAATTCCATTGGTCAAGTTTTGTATATGGGTTTCTCAATGAACCCGCATACATCAGAAGGTTTGCATAATTTTTCAAAAATTGGTTTCATAATAACTTTTCTACACCTGTTTTCTCAAGCACAACACTAAGATACATATATTGCATACTTAAGATGATAGGGTATAAAAGCATGAGACTCACAAAAGTTGGAAGAAGCTCGGCTCTTTTTACCCCTTTCGTATACAAACCAAAACACCCAAACAAAAACCTTAATGACTAAAACCTTCTTGATCGAAACCCTAATTTTAAACAAGCGTTTCCCACAATACTGTCACACCCCCAAAATATCAGAGTATAATGGCAACCGAGGGGGCGTGACTTCATGATTATCATACTTCTAAGCAATACAGAACGACCTCTATATGAGACGTTTTAAGAAAACAGATCACTTGAATTAGAAAGTAATAAATTGTTTAACATTCAGCGGAAGCATAAAATAGACAATACAACATTGTTTTAAATAGGACAAGTGATCTTCAGAAAATGACAGCAATGCATGAGACTTCAAATAGCATCTTCATTCTTAATACCTGAGAAAACATTACTAAAGTGTCAACATAAAGTTGGTGAGTTCCTAGGTTTGTTCAAGCAGAAAATGTAGTGTTTTGTGAATCACAAGATTTCATCCACATATGACAATATAACAGATACAAAGTCATATAAATTGCATTACTATTGTCTAAGCTCATGACACCGAAGCGTTAACATATACCAACAATAAATGAATGCCCTTGCAGGTGTCTAACCCGGGACACCCGTAATCTGACTCAAATGAAACTGTGTTTGCTTGACTAATGTCAGTCCAAGACAAACAGGGATTGTCAATCCCGATAGATCTATCCATAACATTCGCGCTCACAAAGATTGACGGTTCATGATGAATCGGGCAAATAGCAACTTGGGTTAAATCGGGACTTAGACCAATCAGTAATGAGTATTTGTACTTGTATTCACACGTTTAAAATAAGCAATGTTCTCACCCCAAAAGATAATGTAAAACAATAGAGTAGGAGCTATGAAACTCACCTTGACAGCTAATCGTCTGAGATGGGTAATGGATTAAGGCACGTCAAACAGTTACTCAGTCAAACACCTAAGTAATGATGACAAAGTCTGAGTCTACATTCTAAAATTAATGTATGCGATGAATTATGTAAATGGTCAAAAGGTATGGTCGTTATGAGTTATCGTCTTACGTTTTCTAGAGTATTAATTAAACTGTGATTCTAGTGACGACTTTACAATTATAAGTATCTATACAGAACTTATTAATAATATTATGTGCCGCACTCATATTTATAAGTTTGTATGATATTATCTCAAAAAAATGTGAACATTACTTGTAAGTTACTAGGTTTATTATTACCACGTTTATTGAAGTCAGTAATTTATCAGTGCAATTATCAGGTTTATACATTACGGCTTGCTTAACTCGCTTAACTCTCTTATCGAAAATATACTTTTAATCCCTTGACTCTCTTTATATATATAGTATATATTTTATATCCTTTCATAATTTTCCACATTTAAACCCGAATGGACTTTAAAATATTTTTAGCGTTTAAATACATTTTTATAAATCGTGTTACTCTTTAAAAAAAAAAAAAACTCGGTTTCGTTGTCACTACTTTTAAATTATCGGAAGACGTTATTTAGATTTCTTACTCATTGAAATAAATATCGGTTAGTTAAAAAGTTTACCTATTTCATTTGGGTCTTGACACGGTACGATTTCAAAAATCATACTTGCTCACATCTATTATTTGCAATATACATTTACACGCAAACTTTCTTATTAAAATGGTACATGCATTATATTTTTATAAAATACCCCACATGGCTACCTTCCCTTTCTTTTCTTTGCCTGATTTCTATCGAATGACAGTGGGTGTACCCACTTTGTTTGTGTTTTCTCCCAACTCATAAGTACATAACATCACATGTTGCTCTTTTCCATTTCTCTTTTGCTGTCCAATTCACGCAACAACAGTAAGCTCACTATTTTCCCTTTTTATTCTTCTTGCTGCCTAACCGACGAGTATATATACATATGTTAGTTTTATTTTGCATGTTTCTATTTTAGTTTTCTTCTTCTTAACATTGTGAACGCGTGCAAGTATAACAAATTTCCATGAAACCCGTTCGATCCCAACACTAGGTCTGGCCACGAGGTGGATAAAAGATCGAATCTAAGGAAAATGTGGTGTTGTTTTGCAGCCCAAAGGCCATGACAGCAGCAGCATATGCTGCGGAGCTCATGCGTACAACCATGGTCAGCAGACCACAGCGAGCCTGAAGCCACAACAACAGTAGTTGGGCACGAAGTCAAAATGGCAGTAGCATGGGTACGACTCAATAACAGGTAGCAGCTTGGTCATGAAACAAAGGTGGCATTGAGGCCATATGAAAACCAAAAACCCTAGCATTTTGATGCATCTCCTTTTTGGATCACGCTTTCGTTTAGGTCTTTAAAGCTTGTTATCATTTCCTTTGGTTTCGTTATTAGTTTTCTACACGGGAGGGAAGTCTACAAGTTTGGTTTTAGTCGTTATTTTATGTACGAGGTGAGGACTCTTGTATGCGTGCGTGTATACGGATCATGCATGGTTTGTACCATGTAGGTCATATACGCATGGTGCGAGGTCGGGGCTTGAGTAAATAAGGCTACAAGGGTGTGCGACATAGTACGAAAACCGTTAAGCAAGAAATAGAAAGAGCTTACGAAGGTCCAAGCGAGGAAGATGGTGGTGATGAAAGAACTCGAACCTCTCTTGCTTTACTCCTTTATACCCGTCGTTCACCTAGCTTGTGCCCTTAACAAAGCTTGAATCCGACTCGTATGATTTTACTTATTGTTTTCAAATTTTAGTTGTGAGTTATTTGTCCATGCATGGTTCCCTTTTTATACTCGTTTTGTGGGATAGATTACTGAAATATTGCATGTGAATGATCCTATATTACTATTGAATCATAGTAAATTTTCTTATACTGTTAGTCATGATGCATCTTCCCTAATACTGTTATAGAATCTCACTATTCTCTCATTTGAAATTGTATCCGGTTGATAGTATACGTAGCATGTGATTGTTGAGACTTTTCAATTGATAAAAGTAATAGGGTAATATGTGTAAGAACTAGTGATGATGATGTTGGGCTATTTATTTTGAATTTCCTTCCATTATTGATTCTGATAAGATTTGTACATTTGAGTTTTCTTTTAGGAACGAACGTTAAGTCCTATTTATATATCTAGTAAAGTATAAATATTTGTTCCTTTTCATGTTTTGTTCATTGAAGTGTGAATGAGTTCATAAATTATGTAGTCGTGCGACGTTGTTTCGCGCGGTGTAAAATAAAATATGATTTTTTTTATTGTCATGCGATTTCTAAAGTACCCCTTTTTGATCCGTAAATGACGATTTATGCACGTTATTTTAAACTCTTGACTAGCACAAAATATTGTATGCCACTTGAAGGATAACTTTTATTAGAAAAATAACGACAATTAGCAAATGCTTGCGATACATATTTTGCATAACGGGATAAAAGTTCTACATTTTTCTGAGGTGTCACAAATACTCACCCTTCTAGCTCCTGCAACCCCACATATTAAACCTTGCTTGTCTGAGTGTCGACGAAAACTAAAAGGGACGAATGTAGGGTTAGGGTTTTGTATATGACGAAGGTACAAAAGGGTGTGGGTTTATTTGTGTGTTGTGTATGAGTCAAGATCAAGAGAACAAGAAACCAAAGTGGGATAATGAAGTTTGAGGTTCCTGAGTTGAGTTGTTGTTGTGGTTTCAGAGAAGTATGTATGGTCTTCATATACACGCATACATTGGCATGTATAGTAACTTGTTCTTAAGTCACATTCTTGTGTAATCACATTCAAGGTAAAGAATACTTGGGTTTCTACATAGTCAAGGTATAATGAATTAAAGGAGTATACTGTGGATTTCGTGGGAGCAGGATCTAGGATAAAAGAGGCCAGGAAGTCACGAGTGTGTGTGGGTTTTATTAAAAGTGGCGTTTGGTTTTTACTTGTTGGGTAAAAGATTGATACTAGGGACACAATTTTGTGTATATCATTATCTATTTTAACTATCATGGCTTTGATGAAATTAGGAGGGGGAGTATACATGAAATTTTGCTAAATTGTAGGAGCACATGGGTTTTTTTCCAAGTTTTATTTAGTTTCCTAATTTATAGAAGTTAAAACTTTGGTGTAGATTGTTTTAAATGAATTTACCTTGATAAAATTAAATGGATGTGATCATATAATTTTTCTTGTCGTGAAAATGAATTAAACAACGAATATGAAGGGGTTAAGTAAAGTCTTAATAAGTTTAGTTTACAACTCTAGCTAAATGTTAAATTTTTATGCCTACGCGATTTAACAAAAGCGGTTTGGATGCATAGCTACGCGAAATGAGTTAAAGTAAAAAGAAATAGTTAAATAATGAAATCTCAGAGTCGTAACTTGACCTGAAATCACGAGGTGTTATACCAACTACCCTTAAGACCAATCTATAATCTAAACCGATCATTAACCCTCTCTGAAAGAGTTCTCATACTTTTTAAGTATTTAATGTGACAAAGGCGATAATCTGGTTAATTTTTACACTAGGGATAGATGTCAAGCTACCCCAGTACCCTTCTAATCTGAAGTTCAACATGGTAAGTCTAATATCAAAATTAACAAGATCTAAGCCTCCCTATGTACTACCAAAATATGAGGATCAATGAAAGGCTAGAAGGATATCTAACAGAACCATAATTGAACATGAAATCATAATAATAACAATAGTAGATGCATGGTTAGGGCAGCACTAGGAGTGCTTAGCCGCTCATGGTAACAACAATGCAAGAATTAATGAATAAAAACATGAATTGAATCATCATATTTCTTACAGAGGATGAAATGAACAATTAAATACAATAATTGTGTAAAGTGACTTCTCCCTTGGACCTTATGACGAAATGCTTTGAACCTTGAGGGTTTGGTTCACCCCTTAGATTTGTGTGTAAAGTTGTGGGAGTGAGTGATGCTGAATGAGCTGGAGGAGGGCTCTATTTATAGGCTTCAAAATGTTTACGGCGTAACCCTTGCGAGATGTTACGCCGTAATCTTGGTACGTAAGCTTCCAATATTCTAGGCATAAAATGATATCACGGCGTAACCTTGTCGCCTATGTTACGCCGTAATGCTGACTCAGATAAATCATCTCTTGTAAATTTGAATGTTGTGGCGTAAAGTAGGAGAGGCTTTACGCCGTAAAGGGTGTGATGACTAATTTCTTCGTTGGAGTATGTTACGGCGTAATCCTTCGAGGATGTTACGCCGTAAACTGCCTTGGACTCTCCACTTTAGTGCATTCCATGTCCAAATCCCTTGTCTTTTGCAAAAATGTTCACTTGGTTCCTGAAAACTAATAACAAACAATTAAGTAACATATTTAGGCATTTATAACATGTTTATAAGCATTTTCAAATGGATTTTGATATTAAAATGTATTAACTATTTGATGTTATCATATAACTACCATTAAAAAGCATACTTAAACACATCATGCTAAAATGAATGAAAAACCTTAACTGACTAACATTTTTGCTTAAGGTTTTTATCTCTTAAGTGGGAAAAAATTGCTTCTAAATTCTTTATCCTCTGTTCAAGATCATTCACCTCCTTAATTTCTGTTAACTCATGCTTTTCATCTACAATGATAACAACAAATCAAACATAATAGAGAGTCAATTGGGCCAATATTATAGCCGAACAATGCTATAAACTAACCTTTCATAATTTCCTTTCCCTTGACATCTACAAATATGGCAAAAAGTCAATACATAAGAGATCATTATCACACTAGTAACTAAACATGCATTTATTTACATTTACCATTCAACTAGAACAAACAAGGCATATAACCAGAGACCATTACCACACTAGTAACTAAACAAAGGCAGACATATAACCAGAGACCATTACTAACTAAACAAAGGCATATAACCTGTCTCCATTATAAAAAATGGCATTCATTGAAAACAAACTTATTATTGAACCAAATAACAAAAAAACAAAAGACCTATCAGTATTATTATACACAAAATACTTGAACAAACTAAACATCATTTAAACAAAGCATAGTAGTAACTAAACAATTATTAAACAATCAACAAACCACTCACCTCTAACCATCTTGTTTAATCGTTGGCAGTTAGGGTTGTATCTTATACGGGCGGCGGTTTTTTGTGATTTAGATCACACACAGCCGTTAGAAAGAAAGAAAGAAAAAGTTGTGTTTAAAAGGTTGCAAACATGGTCCTTATGGTATTAAGTATGTGAAGTGACGGAATTTCCCCTGACAAGAAGAAAACATAACGAAATTCTGGATGTAGTTAGGGTCAAAGGACCGGTCAACCCATTTGGGTAAACTACAGGGACGTTTGGTGTAATTAACGTCGAAATATGACAAAACGTGCAATTTGGGTATAACCACAAGGACGAAACGGGTAATTACCTCTATTTAGAAATATACCAATATTATTTTAAAGACCGATTTTTTAGTTATCTAGGCTAAGTTATTGGTTCTCGGTTCAACCACTTTAATCAGTTAGGGCCGAGCAACAGGTTAAACCCACTTTGAACCGAATAAACTCGACTGAAATCGAAAATCAAAATTAACGAAAACGAAAATCGAGAACCAAACCAAAGTTAAGAGAGTGAAACCGAAACCTAACTGAACCGAAGTTATGAGAGCGAAACCGATTTAGATAGTTCATGTGTATTTTGCTATGTTGTGACCTGACCCGACCCGACTCGAGAAAAACCAAAAGCGAATACCGTAATTATATAAAACCGAACCAAATTAGGTCGGTTCGGCTCGGTTTCTCATTTCGGATCGGTTTTCAGTTGATTTTGCTCAATCCTATAATCAGCGGCTCGACTGGTTTTCTTTACGTAACCGATTTTCGGTTACCCATCTTATTTATGATTCAACCGACTAGGTCAAGGGCGGAGCTATGAAGGGATTGGAGGGGGTTGTGGCCTTGCAACAACTATGTCTCCTAGTGCATTTTAATATAAAAAAAAATATTACATATTAGCCCCTTATAAATCATGAGAATAATGTTTTTAGCCCTCTCACAAAACATCACCAAGCTCCGCTATTAGACTGAGTTAACATGAGTTTTAAAACATTGAAATAGATTTTATTTGTTAAAGAGTTTATGCGATGATACTTCATTATTCAGTGTTATCGTTCATATAATCTATCTAATGATAACATATTGTTACATTTTCTCATTCTAGTATATTTGCCTTGTATGAAAAGGCGGTTTTATAAATTATCAACATCGCCCTAATGGCCTAATAGCTTCTCTTTAACTCAGGGCGACAAACTCTATCAATCCACAAGTTTATTTACTAGACGATGTCGTTCGTTTCCTAATTCAATTGACTCAACTTGAACTAGCCAAGTTATCGAAACGTGTAAGGTATGACATCAAGGGTTCAAACCTCGCTAGGTATGTATATTTGGGAGCGGCCACAAAGGATCACCTGCGCCGACTCCGGTTTATCTATAAAGGCAGTCGTCTTGAGATTAGTCGGCTTATAATATCGAGTCAAAAACCCAGGTTAAAAAAAACATTTGTGAATGATGCAAGCATTTTGTGTTGCATTATTTGTAGGACCGAAGTTTCATTGGAGATCCAAAATTTTCTTTTGTTGCAATATCTTTTAGTATATATTTTTTAATTCAAATGACTAATTATTATTGAAATTTTTTGGCACGGTACTATGAAAGTACCAATAATTGTACTACGTTCTGTAATTTCTTGTTGGCATGTCACTCTTTGAGTCGGGCTTTAGATTGGGCCTTTGATTTTTCTCTCTTTTGTTTGTGGCCCATTTGGGTTGGACCAATTCACAAATTTTTTGGAAAACCTAAGGAAGAAAACCATTGTTAAACTTTTTATTTATTTTTATTTTTTATTATTTATGATTATTCAAGTGTATGGTTTGTACAAGTAATATTTTTCTACTAACTTGATTAGAGTCTTTTCGAAAGCAGATCTTTTATTTTTCAGGTAAAAATGTGACTGTCTACATCATACTTCGTCATTGTATGGTTTATACGTTCAAATGAACGTACTATTGCAATACTCGCCAAAAATATGAATTACTAAATTTATAATTATCAAAACAAAAATTACGGCTACTACATATAATTGCTTACCATCCTTGTAAAACACAAAACTGTGATATGCTTAATGATAGAAAGGACTAACTATCCTATTTATCACTGATATTTTTATGAAATGATGTCAATAATATGATCGTGACTACATAATAAACGTGTTTAATGTTTTTATTTTTAGTGAAGCTATTCAACTTCCAAATAACCATAAAATTTGAGTACAACATTTTATTTTTGTTTGGCACATTATAATCGTATAGTTCATATTGACCATGATAAAGAGAGATGACCGCGAGGTCATGTCATAAAATAGACTTAGACGTAGGTTCTAGGCGTGACGCGAGATGAGTCATCATAAGGCGTTATAAGGCGCGAGATGTGACACTTTTTTTGAGGCGTTTTTAAGGAATTTGGTTACAATGTTTTGCAAAGCACATATATGTAGGGGTGAGCAGAAGAAACCGAAAAAACCGAAACCGAACCGAAAACCGAAAAAACCGAACCGAAAAAACCGACCGAAACTAGAAACCGATGGTTCGGTTTTTAATTTTTCAAAAACCGAAAAATTTCGGTTCGGTTTCGGTTTTTGGTCAAAAACCGAACCGTAAAAACCGAACCGAACCGAACCAGTTTTATAATAATATATAATTAATATAATATAAATAAATAAATGATAACTAAAAATTTTAAATTTATATTTATTTTATGGATGAAATTATTATAATATATATTATCTTAATGTTTATATATATGTTTGTCGTGTACGTGTGTTTACTTGACAATATGTCGTTACAATGACAATGATCATACTATGTGTATTTTCACATGCATGTGTGTGTCTCTCATTTATATGTGTATAATTGTAAAAATTTGTGTAAACATTATTAGGCTCATATTGACAAAAAAATTTAAAAAAATAACCAATTTTCTACGTAAAACAAGTTTATTAATATAAATTAGCAAAAACCAAATTTAAACGGTTTGAAACCGAAAAAACCGAGAAACCGAAAAAACCGAACCGCCAAAAACCGAGCGGTTTCGGTTTTTGGTTTTATAAAAACCGAATATTTCGGTTCGGTTTCGGTTTTAGCCAAAAACCGACCCAAACCGAACCGTGCACACCCCTACATATATGGGTCGGGTAATCACAATTCGAGACTGGTATTTGGAATTTTTGAAAAAATGAAGAAGATTATATATGCAAGGATTCATTTCTTGACTTTTTTAAAACTCGATGTATATAAAATATAATATAAATATATAAATCTATAAATATTTTATGCCGCTTTAACATACACTTTAAAAAAACGTCATGGCTTCATCATGGCTTCTAAAGCCTGAAAGTTGATCATGCTGCCAAGTCATATTTCACGATATTTATAACATTGGTTTTTACATACAAAGCCTTGTGAGTGACTTTTCTTAGTAGTAACTATCAAAAAATAACCAGTGTTCTAAAAGGCGCGTCTTTGCGGCGCCAAGGCGTCGCTAAGACGTGAGACGTGGCCTCCACGTTACGAAACAGACCAAGGTGTCGACTCTAGGCGTGGCGAGAGATGAGGCGTGAAAATGCGCGATATGGCGCGCTAAGGAGTGAGGCGTGGCGAGCCTTTTAGATTCAATTTCAATAAATTTTTTATTTTTTTTCAAAATGTAGAATATTACATGTACCGATAGTTTCTTAACTTTATTCATACGTACAACGCTTTATGAAAACTCAATGTATACGAAATATGATATAAATATACAAATATTTTCATATTTTGAACCGCCTTAAGCCACGTCTTAAAAACGTAAAGGCTACGCCATACCCGTAAAGGCGTGATACTTAATTATGCCGCCACGCCACGCCTAATGTTATTTATAACCTTGAAAATAACTATTCTTTTTCCTAAAAAAAATTTTAAAATTTAATGCAACCCGACTTTTTTGACCCGAAATTTAATGCGCCCCTTTTTTTTTTTTTTTTTTTTTTTTTTTTTTTCTTTCTTTTTCTTTACATTGACTCTTTTTTTTTTACCTTTTTTTAACCTTTTTTTTCTCAAAAACTTTTTAAAATAAAACTTTACTTTTTTTCTCGGAATACCCTCTCGCGCTGTTTGAGTCATCGGTCTGTTTTTTTATGAATAAAACTTTAAGTTTCATCAAACCTCGCGCTCCGCTAATCGTCCCGTTCTTTTTTTTTCTAAAAAAAATTTTAAAATAAAAATTTTCTTTTTTTTTTCTCGGAATACCCTCTCGCGCTGTTTGAGTCATCGGTCTGTTTTTTTATGAATAAAACTTTAAGTTTCATCAAACCTCGCGCTCCGCTAATCGTCCCGTTCTTTTTTTTTCTAAAAAAAATTTTAAAATAAAATTTTGCTTTTTCTTTTCTCGAAATACCCTCTCGCACTGTCGGAGCCATCGGTCTGTTTTTTTTATGAATATTTTTTTCTTAACAGTTAGTTTTTTTTTTACCATTTTTTTTTCCTTTTTTTTCCTCAAAAAGTTTTTAAAAGTACACTTTTTTTCCTCAAAAAAATTTTATGATAAAACTTTCCTTTTTTTTACCGGGGTGCATTTAATATGCCGGCTCAACCCTACCCGGTCCAATCGGTTTTTTTTTTCCTTTAGAAAAAAAAAATTTGTTTTCTTTTTTTAAATACTCTCTCGCAATTTTTTAGTCATCGGTCTGTTTTTTTTATGAATGTCCGAACATTTAAAAAAAAATTTAATTGTTTTTTTGCTTTTTTTTCCAAAATATTCACTCACGCTTTCTGAGTTATCGGTATTGTCGGGTCGACCCGACCCAGTCCGCCCCGACCCGTTCCTTTTTTTATTTACGAAATAGCCCCTCAAATATTTACGAAATACCCCCTCGCACTATGTGTTAGATTACGAAAACTGCCCTCATTTTTTTTTTTTTATAAAATACCCATTTCCCCACTAGCGGTCGACCGTTAGTTTTTTTTTTTAGAATGCACCAAAACAGTGCTTTAAATCGGTCGTTGCTTAACAACCGTTAATTTTTTTTTTTTTACAAAAACATACTTTCTAACACGTCCAACCGAAAACACCGGCCGCCAAACATCCCGCAGCGGAGCGCGGGTGACCTAACTTGTTACTTTTATTCACCAAGTTACAGTAGGACTAGTGCCCATCTCAATAAATGCTTGAGAGTTAAAAACAAACCGTAACTTCATAACTTCATGTGATGTATTTTATCTACTTTTGCCTTTAAGCCAACTCAACTACTTGTTTAAATATCACAAAGCCATCTACATTTACTGTTGGCCATGTTATATCTACCATGCCATGGCGCGAATTATGCTAAAACAATTACTCTCTCCGTTTTACAGACAAAAAACACACGGTTTAAAAAAACATCATCATTGCAGCTTTTTTTTCTTAGTTTTTGCAAAATGACAGTTTTACTCTTTTTTTTTGGAACGGCAATTTGTGGCTACATGACCCCTAGCCCAGAAGGCGTAGCGAGCCCACACAACCAGGTTGGGTCCAGCCCAGAAGGCAATGGCACCCTTCCCTTTACACACGCGGGAGGAAACCCCTATCGCCCTAGACAAGACTCGAACATGAGACCTTGCCTAGAGGGTAAAACCTCCATACCATTGGACCAAATGCCCGTTGGTGACAGTTTTACTCTTAATTAATTAATTTAAAGCTTCTTAATATTTATAATAATAACCTCAAGTGAGGATAATATGGTAAACTTGAACCAAATTCTCTATCTATTTTAGAAGTGGACATTTATTTTGGACAACCTAAAATAGAATAATGGACAATAATTTTAAGACGGATGTAGTATAAAGATAGGGAACAAAAAGAATGAAATAGTTTGAAATATCCATTGTCATAATTCAAACTCTATACAAAACATAAAATGGTAAATGTTAATAGTCTCTTGCATATCAACAATATAACATAAGATGGCAAATGTTAGGGGTGTAAATCAGACGAGACAGCTCACAAGCTACTCGAGATTGAGTTGTAAACTACTCAAGAGCTACTCGAGTGTACTTTCGAGTCGAGTTCGAGCTTCAAGATACTCGGCTCGTGACGCTCACGGGTCTTATCAAGCTTTGATTTAATTACACTTTTTACCCTTTATATACACATAATTACTAAATTTTCATAAAATCGAGTTGAGACGAGCTTTGTATGTCGATTATTACTCGAATTCGAGTTTGAAATTTGAAAATAATCAAGCTTGAGTCGAGTTTCGAACTCGAGTTTTAGTTGATGAGTCGAGCTCGAGCTCGAGCTCTATATCTAAATCTCGAGTCAAGTTTAGAGCTCGAGTATTAGCAATCGAGTCGGGTCGAGTTCAAGCTTGACAATACTCAACCTGTTTATACCTCTAGTAAATATGTAGATGAATGAGGTGTATCATGTTGATTATGTTAAAGAATGCGAGCTTGTAACTCAATTGCACACAACTTTTGACTAAAGTATTTTCCTAAACATTTCTTCCCTGTTTACCACATATTAGGGGTGGCAATCGAACCGTGTTCAGGTTGACCTGTTCGAATTCGCGGTTTGGCGGGTTATTATGACCTCTATTCAAACACGACCCATTTATTAATCATGTCTAGAAACTCAACCCTAACCCAAACCTGCATAACACGTGTAACATGTTTGCGACCCGTTTAATCTGTTTAATTAAGTAGGTCAAGCGTTCAATAAGGTTGATGGTTTATCAATTTAATAATTTAAATGCAAAACTGATATAAAGAACGCTATAAGAATCTAAAAAATTATAAGCATAACATACACATAGATATACGACAATTTCAATGATATATGAGTTTTTTTTTTTGAACGACAATTAGAAATTTTATTAAAAAATGCTAGTAAGAAGCTAGCAAGAAAAAGTCACACGCAAATCGATCCAACAGACAAAAGAAAAAAGAAACAGAATAAGTTCTAACGATACAAAACAAACACGCAAAAAAATCGACGGCTACTGAAATAAAAAAGGAGATCCCAACGCGACGCCTAAAAAAAAGACCTCCCATGGACGAAGCCGAACACCCGTTGAAACGTACCACAAATGCAAAGAGATCTAACCGGCATTCTTTGTTCGTCTCTTTAATGCATTGTGTAGGAGAATAGTTTCTTTTACATTGCCATAATAACTCCAAATCTGTAAATCGCTTGGAAAATAATCTTTCCACATATGTAATTGCGCGAGAGAGAACGACCCTTGAATATTCCCTTTGGGATCTCTATAGCTCCAGCGTTTTTCAGAATCTAGCTCGTCAGTAATTAGAGGACCAACATAATCAAGCCACGTAGAACAAGACTCTTTAGCAATGTTTAGATCATTACCCGGGGGCGTAGATGGAGACACAATGCTAGAATCATTTGCAACTTCTGGGATATTAACTTCCAAAGAGACGTTAGTCGATGGGTTAACATCCGCATTATCTTCAATGGTATCATTACCACGATCACCATCAAAATGATCCTCAAGAATCTCACCTTCCACATTATTAGACATATTATTATTTACCACCCCACATTTCTCAGTAACATTGTTAGAACAATCTTCAATATCTTTTTCAACATCATCGTCCAATTTCTTTCCCATACAATCCTTGACACACCCATCATCCGATTCACCAATGATCTCGCCTTCTTCAAAGGAGTCCACCGATTTACCAGGAGCGTTCATTTCGTAACCCATTTGCTCCTTCTTATCATTGATCTCCCCTTCTTCTTGTGACTCGTTTATACTATGTATATCCTGATCATTTCCCGACGCCTCTGATTCATAATCATGTTGTGAGATGTTGTCTAGTGAAGCAAAATCAGGTACCCAATTTGCAAACTCACGAACTCTAACCTGGTATCTGACTCCCTTGATAGAAACCAGACACGAATCCATGATGTGAGTTTTTATTTTTGTTTTGATACATACCCTTCCATTTGCAATATTTTCATCAGCGTCTTCATCTACAAAAACCGTTTCTCCCCAATTGCCTGCTATCTTTTTAAATGCATTAGTAGTCCATGCATTGAGTGGCAGTCCATCTATTTCGATCCAGATCATTCGCTCATCGGGAATGAAATTATGTGAAACAAGTTTTCGTTGGGTAAAATACAATTCCATCTCCGTATTTTTTTGAAACTTTAACCTTGACTCGTCACTGCTGAATTCAATCCAGAGCCAGAGTCCCCCCATGTATTTGCACTTGAAATCAGAGAATCCCTCTTTTTTTAAAACGCGATAAATATTAATTATTAGATGAACATCCCTTACCTTTGCGAGAACTACACTTGAAGTATCAGATAATTCCAATAAATCAGAGTTTTCGAGGGTGATATTTTTTGTTATTGGCCCAGCCAATACTGGCTTTTGAGTCCCCTCCTTACCATTCAATACAGATGCATAAGATCGTCCTCCCGTTGTGTGACTAGCGTGACCCGTTTCGTGAGGTTTAGTGTTATTCGATTGTTTCTGATGAGATTGATTCGGTTGTGAGTTTTGTTTTCGATCGAAGCGTGCAATTGAAGCAAACAGATGATGACTCCCAATCCAAATCTTGTTTAGATCTTCCAATAGATTCGTTTGATCTGGGTTTTTGATGAAACGAACGAATCCGAAGCGACGACCTGATTTTGATAACTTTCGTGCGATGTACACATCTGCAACCACTCCTTGCCTATCACAAAGCTTCCATAGATCTTTAGAAGACACTGTTGTTGGAAAATTGGTTACAAAAATCGTGATCGAGATGTGGTGGAGATTTTTGGAATTGGGGTGTTGGGATGTTGGATGAGGCCCGTTCATTTTCTCAGATCCACACTATGTGTGTGTGTTATATTTTTTACTGTTGAAAAGGTATTTGTTAACTTTCAAAATTAACAATATATTTAGAGTTTTTAGGTTCAATGATATATGAGTTAGAATCGTAATTAACTCATATTAAGCAAATAACAACATACATTTAATTCAAATCTAACATAAAGTTCAAGTTATAAATTTTATTTTTAAAAGTTTATATATATTTAAACGGGTTCACGTGTTGACCTGTTTAATACTTACTAAACTCAAACACGACTCGTTTATTAAACGGGTTTAACAGGTTGACTTGTTTTTTTTACCAAAACCTGTTTACCCTTAACCCAAACTTATTTAACTTCATGTCAGGTTCGTGTTATTTATCGTGTCGTGTCAAAATTTATCACTCCTACCACCAATACGTACCTAATGGTTTTAGTTTTATGTGAACAAGATAACATAAGATAATGATATAATTATTATTAAAATGTTATTAAAAGTGTACTTGAGGGTTGTTGAGTGGATGGAATTTGGGGAACCAAATATTTAAGTGGAGAATTGAAGGCTCATAAAACAGGTGTGGGGTCCACATTTTCCAGCTGTAAATATTTTATGTGGTGGGGTGGCTACAAAAAGCATAGGCATTATGCCTCTAAATTAGAGTAAAAAATATTTTTTATATTTTTTTAATAACGAGATAGTAAAATATTACTCCCTCCGTCTTTAAATGAGTGTCCACGATTGACTTTTGAAGTCATTCTTACGCAACTTTGACCTTAATTATTTCTTCTTGTGTTATATAATACTTGATGCAAAATAAATGAATGGATTGGGTTTTAAATGTATTTTCATTGATATGATTTTCGTTAAGTATTATATAACACAAACAAAATAATTTAAGGTTAAAGTTGATAGAAAAAGACTTTAAAAGTCACTATTGGACACTTATTTAGAGACGGAGAGAGTAAGTTAGTTATTCGATTTCTGTTTACTTACTTAAAAGATAATCTAAGTTAACCCCGAATAATAATTAGTGATTCGATTCACAGTACATACCTAAAAGTAGTCTCTGCTAGCCTCGAATCGATGCATCTATGTGGTAGGACCTAGGGCTGTAAACGAACCGGACGGACACGGACGGAGGTGTGTTCGTGTCCGTCCATTTAATTTTAGCCGGTCAAATAAACGGACACGGACGCGTAATCGGACGAAAATTTTTGTTCATGTTCGTTCATTTAGATTTGAACTTGTTCATGTTCGTTTATGTTCGTTCATTAATGAGTTAAACGAACATAAACGGACAAAAAATGAACGTAAACGGACATAAACGAACGTAAACGATATAATCGAGCATAAACGATATATACAAGTTAACAAAAATTTGCAATATTTGATATGTTAATCAAATGATATAATCGAGCATAAACGAATGAAATAATCGAGCGTAAACGAGCGAAATAAACGAACGTAATCGGACGAACATAACGAACGAAATAATCGAACGTTCACGAACGCTAATAAACGGACGAAGCGTGTGTTCATGTTCGTTCATTTAACTAGACGGACAGAAAATCTTGTTCACGTTCGTCCATTTAATAAATAAGCGCACATAATCGAACATCTTACCGCACGGTTCACGAAATGTTCACTGAACGTCCGGTTCGTTTACAGCCCTAGTAGGACCTCTCAGATTCCCGCCTTGAAAAAAAAAACTCACAAAAAGATACTCGAACTTGAGACCTCTCGCATGTGGTAACAACCTCCTCAAAGTCACCATTGATGACCAACAGAGCTAGCCCAATTGGTTCATTTATTATCATTAACATAGCATAAGAATTTAGAAATATACCAATATTATTTAAAAAAAACGGTTTTTAGCTAATTCAGTCAAACTGTCGGTTAGTGGTTCAACCAGTTTAATTGACCGATAACCAGTTTAATTAGCGGTTCAACTGGTTTTTGTTACATAACCGACTTTCAGTTAACAACTGATTCGTGGTTCAACCAACCAGGTTAGCCTGAGCTTTAAAACATCAGAATACACTATATCGGTTTTAAGAGTTTATGCACTGATACTTTATCACTCGGTGTTATCATTCATGTAATGTTATCTAATAATAACATGTTACATTTTCTTATTCTAGTATGTTTGTATTGTATGAAAATATTATGTTATAATAAGTAGGACTAACTCTTTTTATGCATGCTTTGGTCTTATCAACTTCGCCGTAATAGCTTCTCTTTATCTCAGGGCGACAAACTCTATCGATCCACAACTTAAGTTACTAGACGATGCCGTTCGTTTCCTAATTCAATTGACTCAACTTGAACTAGCCAAGTTATCGAAACGTGTAAGGTATGACATTAGGGGTTCAAACCTCGTCAGGTGTGTACATTTAGGAGTGGCTATGAAGGATCACCTGCGCCGACTCCGATCTATCCATAAAGGCAGTCGTCTTGGGATTCATCGGCTTGTAATATCGAGTCGAAAACCCAGGTTAAAAAAAACATTTGTGAACGATGCGAGCATTTTGTGTTGCATTATTTGTAGGACCGAAGTTTCATTGGAGATCCAAAATTTTCTTTAGTTGCAATATCTTTAGAACCACAAAATATATATTTATAATTCAAATGACTAATTATTATTGAAATTTTTTGGCACGGTACTATGAAATTACCAATAATTGTACTACGTTCCGTAATTTCTTGGATCAAAATCATGTAAATTGATGTGAAATGAATTTATGAAGTAAGCTATGTTATACAAACGCAAATTGACTCTTTAATATTGAGTAAATTGCAAAAACGTTGATGTGATATGTTCAAATTGCAAATGCAGTCTCTATATTTTCGTAAGCGCATAAGTCATTTCTGTCGAAAACTGTTGGTGAAAATATCTGTCAATGGCTTCAAATGAAACGACTAAACGCCTCAAAATGAAATGATAAAGTACCAACGTTGATCCCTCTCACTTACCATTCACTTAATTAACGGTAGTAAAACCTACATGACCGTCAATCATCTTTACATTTTACATTTACTTCACTTAAACTAAACACGTACATGCACGGACTGTCTCACCTTGATCCGTCACATGGTGACCGGGTTACTGATCCACTTCACGCGTCACGCTCCTCATGCATTAACTACACTAATCCTACCAAGATAATACCAATATGATACATGCATGTGAAAGCTAGTGTTGTTTATGGTATCCATGTGCCAAATATACACCCACACACTTTGGACACACACAAACAAGCGAAAATTACATAAATAACTCGTTGGTTTGCGTGCTCTCCTGCAGTATTTTTTTTTCGAAAATAAACTTCTAAATTGCGCCCCAATCGTAGCGATTTAGAAAAAGAACACGCGTCGCCCAAATAGAGTAACATAAGAAATATCGGAGCAATATCGGAGCCCTAGTTTTTCCAAATTGTAAATCGCGCCTATTGGATAGCGATTTAAAAAAAAAACACCTTTCGTCCTTTTATTGTTAGTTTCACGTGGGTGGGTCCGGTGATGAATAGTAAATCGCGCCTCTAGCATAGCGATTTTGTTTTTTTTTTACTGTTTGTAGTTTTCCAACTAGTCATTTTGGTAATTTTCGCCACAAACAAATCCCAGTGATTGGTCACTGTCCCTAAAAAGTAGGACACCCTGATCAACGTACAACTCGATCATTATTACATTACTTAGATTAAACCCTTTGTATTTTTCCCAACGTACAAAACTTAGGCTAGCCTTGATCTCGATCTTACACTTTCAAAACCACCAACAATGTTTAACGTTTAGTGCGTTTGGTGACTATGAGTCATAAGGCTTGTTTTATAACAAAGATTTTTTTTTTCCTATAACTTAACCGAAACATACTCCCCCTCCATTGCTAAAATTATAAAGCACCTTTTAACCCACAATTTAACCATGTGAAACACGAATAAAACACACGCACAAAAAAAAAGCCTATAACTTAGGGCTGTTAAGTTTAACGCAAAGCCCTATGATGCAGAGTGGGGTGTCGAGTAGCGTTATAGGGTCGTGTTATACGGCTATAACGCGCCCTCTAACTTAGCCCACCGTAAGTTCTTAGTGAGGTTTTAGATGTGGAAGCTTATTTTTCGGGTAAGCATGGTTTTCGATCCGTTGCCGACTAATCCACGAAGTTTGAACCACTACCACACAGACTCAAACCACATAAGCCCTCCCTTTTCAGGAGGTTGGCGTGGCCACCACAAGATCGTTTGCACATACTAGGAATTGAACGTGGGAACTCACACATTTTATAGTGATAGTCGCAAGCTCTTTTGCCACTATGCCCCTTTGAGTGGTTTATTTTTTTTAGTTAATAGGTTTTCAACTCGACATTGTGAACCGACTAATCATACGGCGACTATCCTTTTAAACTGAAGCGAGTGGCCGTGAGGTTGGCTTGGTCAGCAGGCCACTCACGGGCGAACCCCCAAAATAACAAGCAACCTCACGCGTGAGGTATGGAAGAAACGAGCTCGTTTGGTGACTGGCTCACCATGCATGAGTGTGTAAATTGTGTGAGCCCCCTTATTTTGTTACCGTTGATATTTATAAAAAAACAAACCTCATTTTTTAGTTGTCAATACCTATAAACTTTATCATTTTTATACGCATCTTCTATACAATAATTCATTTTTTTCACACGTCTTTCTTTAAACTCTCAACTATCATTCATTTTTTTTCACACAATGGACACTATGGCTACTCAACCAAATGATGTGAGACGGAGTATCCTTAGGCGACTACGGGAAGAACTTGAAGCTGAGGTCGCACTGGCAACTAATTCGCTGGACGTGTTGACTCGCTATCTTGATCAAATGGGTGACCGTGGTCCTGAAATGATAAGGATGGAGTCGCTGCAGATCATCCCCTTATCAACTACGGTTTGCATACTCTGCAAAGGACGACTAGAGCCGATATGAGAAACTTCAGTAACTTGGTGGCGGCTAGGAACGAATTGCTTCGAAGCATTGCTGAGAAGGAAGAATTCATTAGGGTTTACCGAACAATGTAAAAGCTCGAATCATGTTTTAGTTTTTTATATTTCGTACGCTTATGTTTCTAATTATCTATGTTACGTTTTTAATATATATATATATATATATATAGTAATAAGTATATTATATATATATATAAAATATATATATATATATATATATATATATATATGTATATTGAGTTACATGTTTGAATGTGAGCACTAATGGTATAAGGTGAATTATAGCTTAAATGCATTTTTCTATCTATGAAATTAAATTTGAGGTAAGTAATGACAATGAGTTTTGTTTAAAGAATTTGTAAAGCATACAACAATACTAATTGTGTCGTCGTGTAGGTATAATTTATACTTTCAAGTTTTAAATTTATATTTTGCCGACTTTACGTAAAACAACATTTTTATGGGCAGTGTACCCTATCAGATGGGAGTTTTATGGTAAGTAGGGTGTCGACCACTAAGAATAAGAAACAATCTTTCAATTTATTAATATTTTGGTTATCTAAACTAAGTTAATTCTATTTTATGTTAAACCTATGTTAATCCTAAATCTAACGGATAAGGGGGTTTTCAACCTGAGAGACTGGCACGGGTTTTGTGGTGACTAAAATCAACTTAAGACACTAAAACACACGCAAGTAAATTAACAGAAGATAAAAGAGCGGTGTAGCCAAATATAAAAAAAACTGTATTAACCGTCATTAATCCAATCAGAACGTTGGTTTGTTTATTTAGTACAATGATTACTTATCTCGAGGCGGCATATCATTCTTAAGATCAAGGCGATACTTCTTCTTTAAACCTATACACGTAGAATTCTGAGTTTAACGCATCTGCATAAAGCATCCTTATTATTGATTATAATTCATCTAGAGGACAACACGGTGTATGTCGTACGAACCCTAGCTCATAAAGCCTTTACCCACTTACTGCTTAACGGTAACTTGTACTGGGTGGTAGTCCACAATCCACTCTATACCAAAGAATCATAACGTTATTTGTTAGTCCTACGCCACGACCTATGGTAGCCTAACTTGTTCACAAAACCAAGGCAAGCAGGACGTTATTAGTGATCATATTTGTTCCCCCTATACGAATTACTATATGGAGAGCCATCTCGACATCTAGATTACTTGGTCCATATCACTAGATCCAGTTGAATGATGGGTCGCATATTAAAGCACATAAACAAGTATCATGTGATAAACATAATCAATAATTTAATGATAAATTAAGCAATCGAGATAAACAAACCAAGCATTCAGATCTTCATAATAATGGCTAATACCCGAAGTTATTAGCCTTTAAACGTCATAATCAATACAAAAGTAATAATTTAATCAAGGTAAACTAACCGAGTTAACGAATGATACCAAAAACTGAACGATTACAAGAGTATAAGAGATTACAAGTTGTTTCCTACGGAATTAATTACGTTGCAAGACCTCTTCTGCTCTTCTTCTCCTCTAAAAATCGACTTTTATGGTTTAGTTATCAAAAATATGATTTAGCACACTCAAAACTCGTTTTTGAGTTTTCTATTTATAAGGTCTGGAAAAAGGTCAATACGACGTATCAAAAGTCTTCGATACGGCGTATTGGGGGTTTCTTGGAGTAGGGATCACGTTCGATATCTTTTAGAATATTTTATTTCCATAACTTGAATACGGCGTATTGGTTATCCCTGGATACGGCGTATTGGATCTTGTTTCCTTCGTGGTCTTTTGTGAAGTGCAGGCACAGATACGCCGTATCTTCCTTGATGGATACGGCGTATTGGTTGTTAGAACATAATCTTCAAATGTCTTCGTTTAAGGTCCAGAATGCGTGCCTTTTTGCTAATCTTCACCAAGTACTCCATAATTACTGCATTTCTCAAATACAAACGATTAAGTAACAATTCTTTGCAATAATTATATAAAATGGGTTATTTTTATGGGATAAATGATGCTATAAAAGTGACGTTATTTGATGCTCACTTTAAAACCATAGTTAAGTAATTTGTGTTATAAATTTGAAGTATATATAAGGCCATAACATACGAAGAACATTACTAATTTAATAAATGAAAGTGTAAAGCGGACTACAATTTTGTAACAAACTGATAGGAGCTTCGGCCAAAGCATGTCAATTTTAACCTCTTTCGGGTTCATGCCGAATAGAATCATCATTTTCACCTTCACAAAATATATATGATCATTGCATTAAATATTTGATGAAGTAACCTAACATAATAAATTCCATACATTATCTGAATTTAAACATTATATCTCTAATGTAAACCATTGCTTAATGCATGCGTCAATATTTAAGAACTGATACAGTATTAATCATAAGTAATTGTTGTAACCGATCTGATTATTTAAAATGAAAGTAAATAATTAATTGAGTCTTTTAGTATCTTGAATAGTTACATATTACAAAGTATAAATAACATACTTCAATCTCTTCTACAACACATATATTGCAAACAATATTCCAATCCATCTCCAAATTCATAAAGTTTATAAAGCGAGATCTGTTAATACAAATAAGCCGTAAAAACGTTTATTTCTATTTTACGATCTTCTTGCGTTTTGTCGATAACAATCACAAAATCATATCATCACAAGTAAAAATATAGTATGCACAAGTTTTAGACAAATAATCTTCCTAACTTAACATATCACACATAAAAAAATACACACTACATATATTACTCATGTTACATGGACTTTTTATTTTTTAAGATTTATTCACAATTTTTACATCATAAGTGACATCATCAGCTCTCCATATCTTGAACAAATCCTACAAAGATTACACAAAGTCATTTGAGATTTGGCAATCAAAATTCGAATTTACCTGTCAGATATCCGGTACCCTTGATTTACACTGGCTGGTACCCTTCTAAGAAGGTACCACAAGAACCGGTAAACAGTAAAAGCCGGTGCCATGAGTTTACACTCGCTGGTATCCTCCTAGGAAGGTACCGCGGGAACCGGTGAACAGTGCAGAACTTTGCATATAAATAGCAAGCTATTTTTCATGTTTTACTCACTCAGTCTTCTCATATCTCTCTTATAATCTGATATCTCTCTTGTTTTCAGATCTAGTTAGTTTCATATATCATTTTCAGGTAATTCTCTTAATAGAAGAAATTACCGAACTTACATACGAGACGATCAAGCTCAAGTCTTATTGTTGCTAGTCTCCCACATCATATCAAGATCATATTGTTGATTCTTGTATATCATTTCATTCATTATACTTTTCATCCTTCATTGTTGTAAAAGAGTTGATAGTGTTGGGTTGATTCTACATTGGTTAGAATCTGGTATTTAGCTTTGTACTGTAAAAAGGTGTAAGCAATGTTGTGAGGATTCTTCGCCGGATAAAGAAGATTGGTGACTAGTGTTTTACAAACTCTCGAGTAGGTGACTCGGGGAATGAAGTAGGGCAAAGAAGGTGTCCTTATAGCCGAACCACTATAAATACTTGTGTCTCGGTTCTATCTCTTCTAAACTCTATATTTTCTTTACTTGCACTTTATATTCTTTCTTATCTCATAGATCAATCAACATCATTAATTTCACATACACTCAATCTATAATTTTCAAAACGTAAATTTAATCTGTAAAACTATTCACCCCCTTCTAGTTTTTCACAATTGGCATAAAAAGCATGTTACTAAAGTTTTTAAAATGTATTGCATTTTAAATCTTTAAACGATCAAATAGATTCGGAAAACTACAAAGAGGGTCAATCTACGCAAAGACCGCCTCTCTTTGAAGCTAATTGCTTTATCTATTGGAAAAATATATTTGAAACTTATGTGAAGTTTAAAGATATTGATCTTTGGCATATAATTGTTAATGGTGATTACAAACCTACAACTACAAACTTGGTAACCGGTAAAGAGGAAGCTATTTCTTATGATAAACTAAAAGACAAACACAAAAAAATGCTTTCTAAAAATGATAAGGCCAAAATGGTCTTATATAACGCTTTGCCTAAAATGGATTATGAAAGAATATTTATGTGTAAAACAACTAAGGATGTTTGGAACTCTCTTGTTATCACTCATCAAGGTAACAAATAAGTTAAGGATAATAATATTGATTTGTTTGTTCAACAATACGAACAATTTACTATTTCCGATGATGAAACTATTGATTGCGTATTTGCTAGATTTAATATTATAATTACATATTTAAAAGCACTTGACGAATCTTTTTCAAGTCGTAATCATGTTAGAAAATTCTTGAGGGCTCTTCCAACAAAATGGCGTCCAAAGGTGACGACTATTGAAGAATCTAAAGATTTATCAACACTACTTTTAGATCAACTCATCGACAACTTGAAAGTATATGAAGTGGTGCTTGAGAAGGACTCGGGGTTTCCAAAAGTAAAAAGGACAAATACAAATCATTGGCTCTAAAGGCTAAGAAAATATCAAGTGACAAAGAAGCCTAATGCTTGGATAGTGATGATGAGGAATATGCCATGGCAGTATGGGACTTCAATAAATTCTTTAGAAGAAAAGGAAAATTCGTCCGACAACCACACAACGACAAAAAGAACTTCCGGAGAGCAAAAGAAGAAAAGAAAGGAAAAGAGGAGCGAAGGTGTTTCAAATATGGCGATCCGAATCACTTTATGAGTGATTGTCCCAAACACTCCTTCAATGACCAAAAGGCATTCGTTAGAGGTTGTTGGAGCGATAGTAAAGAAGACGATGACTCCAAGAAGGATGAAATTTGTCTCATAGCACACGACACAAATGAGGTACTTTCCAACACTCTTTATTATAGTAGTTCCTCTTTAGATGGCGAGTCTTTACAAAACAAATACAACAAGTTGTGCAAAATTAGTCTTAGAATAATCAACAAAAACAAACACCTAAAGACTAAAAATGAAATCCTAGACAATGAAGTATGTGAACTTAAGGAAAGGTTAAAACAGCTAGAGAAAAATAAGGAAACTAGTGAAGAATGTAAAACGTGTATCGACCTCCATACTAAAATAGATTCATTTTCCTTAAAACTTGCTAAGTTTGAAAATAGTAGCCACTTTTTGCAATAAATGTTTGAAAATCAAATATTACAAAAGATAAAAAGGGTATTGGATTCGCAGAAGATAAATCTTCAACTAGCGAAGTAAAAACGGGGAAAATGGGTCAAGAAAACACCAAAGTGTCTTCTGTGGAACCGGCTCACACGGTACCATCTGCAAAGGTACCGGGTAGTGAAAATGAACGCTACCATAGGATTGCATCAGCAAAAGAAATTTTAAAACCAATTTTGCAAAATAGAAGCGAGTTCGTTCACGTAACTAAGAAAACATTACCTAGTGCTACTGTAAGTAATGTCAAACAAACACCGGCCTTAAAACTTAGTCCCGGACTTGGAAAAAGCAAAATCCAAACACAAACCAAAACGCCCCTTAAGAGACCAAACACATTATACCCTAAGAGCAACTACCATCAAGTAAGTTGGAACTATTCATCACAACACGGATATCAATTTCAACCACCTAACTTTGGTTCTTGGGGACCTTACCCTCCTTACCCTTACATGAACCAACCAAACGATATGTTTAACGCTAACGACCCCATGAGATATTAGGGACTAAACGCTTGAGTTCTTTTATGCTTTTAGCTACGTCTAAAAGTTAAATTGGAACCGGGTGAATGGATCAAGGATAGTGGTTGTTCAAGGCATATGACAGGTAACAAGGATCTCTTCTCAACTTATGAAGCCATAAATAGAGGTAACGTGGTGTTTGGTAGTAACGCAAAAAGCTAGATTATTGGCAAAGGTACGATTACTCACAACTCCCTAACTATTCATGATGTTAGTCACGTAGAAAATTTAAATTTCAACTTGCGTAGTATAGGTCAAATATGTGATAAGAAATGCAAAGTAGTATTTAGCAAAACTGGTAGTGAAATTCTTAAAGACGACATTACCATAAGGAGAGGGATTAGGAAAAATAGACTTTATGTAATGAAAAATAGCTCACCTAAAGATAATCTTTGTCTAACTTTGATAGATGATACTTCGACCTTATGTCATCGAAGATTGTGTCACGCCAATATGCGACTTATACAATCGCTATTATCTAAGGAGCTTGTTCAAAATTTACCAAAACTAAGATTTAAAAATCATTTTTGTGATGCTTGTTACACAAGCCATAAGGCTAAAAACATGGTTTCAACTGCTAAGTGTCTAAAACTCTTACATATGGACTTGTTTGGTCCATCGGCCGTCCAAATTTATGGAGGAAACTACTATACTTTGGTCATTGTCGATGATTATTCAAGATATACATGGACTAGATTTTTGAAACACAAAAATGAAGCGTTTGACCATTTTGAAATTCTAAGTAATAAAATTCAAATACAAAAGGTTGTCGCATTGTGTCAATCCGCACGGATCACGGTCGGGAATTTGATAATGAGGTACAATTTAGAACTTTTTGTGATGCTAATGGTATCACTCATAACTTCTTGGCTTCGCGTACTCCACAATCAAATGGGGTAGTTGAACATAAAAATAGAACCTTACAAGAAATAAGTCGCACTATGCTTAATGATCAATCTATCCCTAAAAAGTTTTGGTATGCCGTCGACACCTTCACCTATATTTTAAATAGAATTTTGATTAGACATTTCATCGGAAAAACTTCTTACGAGCTTTTCAAAGGTAAAAATCCTTCTTTAAAATATTTTAAAGTTTTAGATAGCAAATGCTTTATTCTTAACACAAAGGATTACCTCACTAAATTTGACCCTAAATCAACCGAATGCGTCTTTCTAGGTTATTCCCCCAATTGTAAAGCCTATATAATCCTAAACAAAGAAACTACGAGAATAGAAGAATCTTTAAATGTAAAATTCGACAAAAGTCCTCCTCCTAAATCATCACCTTTAGTAGATGATGATATAATCAAAAGTTAAATGGTAGAAAAACAAATATAAGAAGTAGAAGACAAGGAAAATGAACCATTAAACAAAGAAATTTTTAACATCAAAGAATCTAAAGATCATCCCCTAGAAACAGTTATAGGAAAACTAAACGAAAGGACCTTAAGATCTCAAATCCAAAATCAAAGTAACTTCTTTTGCTTTGTGTCTTCCGTGGAACCTAAAAATATTAAAGAAGCCATTAAAGACAAAAGTAGGACTATGGCTATGCAAGAAGTATTGAACCAATTTGTAACAAATGATGTTTGGAGTCTCGTTCTACCACCTAAAAATAAAACCGTAATTGGTACAAAATGGGTCTTTCAAAAACAAATTAAATGAAAATTTTGCAGTGTCTAGAAACAAAGCTAGGCTTGTCGCATAAGGGTACAACCAACAAGAAGGAATATATTTTGACGAGACATATGCTCCCGTAGTAAGGATAGAATCTATAAGAATCCTTCTTGCATATGCTTGTGCAAATGATTTCAAACTTTTTCAAATGGATATCAAAAGTGCCTTCATAAACGGTTTTATAAATGAAGAAGTCTATGTGTCTCAACCTCCCAGCTTTATCGATTTTGAAAAACCCAATCATGTGTTTAAACTTAAAAAAGCTTTTTATGGTCTTAAACAAGCACCTAAAGCTTGATATGATAGACTTAAGGCTTTCCTCCTAGATCATAAGTACACCATAGGATTGGTAGATAACACCTTATTTACCAAGAAAAGAGACTCACATATCATTATCATCCAAATATACGTAGACGACATCATTTTCGGATCGATTTGTCAAGAACTATGGACGATTTTTCTAAAATCATGCACGACGAGTTCAAGATGAGCATGATGGATGAATTGAATTTCTTCCTTGGTTTACAAATCAAAGAACTAGAAGATGGCATCCTTTTCAACCAATCTAAATACATTAAAGAAATGCTTAAGAAATTCGGTCTAAAAGACTCAAAACTTATCAAAACACCTATGTCATCCGAAACCAAACTCACCCGGGACGAACACGGGGAATCCGTTGTCAACAAAAAATATCATGGCATGATCGTAGTTTACTCAATCTCACAGCTAGTCGGTCGGACATCATGTTTAGTGTTTGTCTATGCGCTCGTTTTAAAAAAGATCCCAAATCCTCTCATCTAGAAGCTGTCAAAAGGATCTTTACATACATTAAGGGTTCAACACACTTAGGATTATATTATCCCAAAGGAACGGGAGTAGAAACCATAGTTTACGCCGATTCCGACCATTCGAGAGACTTTGTCGATCGCAAAAGTACAAGCGGTGTGTGCGCCTTCATGGGATGTTGCCTTACATTGTGGTTCTTCATGAAACAAACCGCCCTCGTCATCTCCACCACCAAAGCAAAATACGTATCCGCAGGCATGGCTTGTTAACAAGCATTGTGGATGAAGCAAGCACTTTTAGACTATGACATCAAACTCAATGACATTCTCGTCCTTTGTAGCAATAAAGGTGCCATCGACCTAAGTAAAAACCCCGTTCTTCACTCTCGCACCAAACATATAGAAATTCGACATCATTTCCTCCGAGATAATGTCCAAAAAGGGAACATCTCAATTGAGAAGGTCTCCTCCGAAGATAATCTTGCCGATATCTTAACCAAACCACTCAAACGAGAACCTTTCAACCTTCTTAGACTAGGAATCGGTCTCATGGAACCAAACACATAATAAATTTTAAAATATATGACAACTATCTTTTAGGTCTATCAACCCGTGCTGTGATGATGCGTTTACAAGGAGTATACGTAAGAAACTCGTATTCTGTTTGCTTGCCATGCACTCTTAGAAATATGATCATAGGACAGAGTATATTTGTCTTGACCACACTATAAAACCCTCGCCTCGACCAACGGTCTTTGAATCCACGAGATTCTACCATAAAATAGCTGAATTATCTCAAACCCGAGTCTCTCTAATAGGATTTCGGTAATTCCAGAAGATCTCTTTTTCTCTCTCATTTGAGTCTAGGATTCTATTTTCGCACTCAAAAATAAAACTTTTGGGAATTTTCATCACGATACTATTTGTATCCATACTATGTACTATCATGTATGCATTTGCATCATCAAAAGATTTCCCTTATTTCATTCAAAACCCGAAAGAGAAGATTTTCTTCAAAATACTTCTCACGACTAGGACACACATAAGATTTTCTAATGCATTGACTAATACAAAGCAAAAACGTTTTTCACTCATCACGACATATGTCTCTTGAATGCTAAAGAAAATACATAATTAATATATATTTTTGGGTACATTCAACCGAAGCAACATTAAATTAAGGAGACTTCGGGTTATCTTATTATTATATTTTTCTCTTTGATTCGAGATAACCGCACCTCCACATTGTTTACATATAGACACACACTAGAACTCTCCCTAAATTAATTTGAGATCATCAACTTTGTTGGAAACAAAAGACCTCTATCATCTCTTTGCACAATCTTCTTCTTTTCTATTTTCAACAGACCCCCGGTATCCTTCTCTAACGAATGACGGTACCCTTTTGTGAGGGTACCGGTGGAACCGGCTTAACAATGAACTCCATATATGATTTTTAAACTTCAAATCCCATCTTTCCCTCCATTTTTAGCCTATTTTATTTCCTGCCTATAAAATTATAGAGTTTGACTTTTAAGAGATTAACATCAAATCTAATCATTGGATTTTGCCCAATTTAAAAGAAAGGCATTTAATGTCCTACATGAGTTTATAAATAGACATCTTGTCCAAACAACTCCTTCATCTCTTATTTCCAGCATTCCATTGATAATAACCATGCCAAAATCCAACAATAATAAGAAGGACAACAAGTCATTCAAAAGAACAGCCCGAATAAGTGTCCACGCTTGTTGCTTTGTCAATCATCCACCCGCTTCTCCACATTATCAACACTTTTCTCCTCCTACCGACTAATAAACGACACCACCTTCAACTCCTATTAACGCACCACCAACCTCTCCTATGGCTCCACCAGGATTCTCTTCGGGACAACTATTGACAACTCCTACAACAACTCCACCTCCGTCGATCTCTCCACCTTCAGCACCCTCTCAACCTTCCAAACAAACATCTCCTCTAGCTATCAACTTGGAGCCCGTTGAGCTCATTTTTCCCACTACTCCCTCATCTCCCCTACCATTCTTCAATTCACTCAGAGATCTACCACCACAACCACCAATCCTCCACCTCCTCAACTTTCGTTCGATTTTATCGAGCGTTTGGAAAATCAACCTCCACCGGTTCCCAAACCTCCTCTTTCACCCTTGCCACCTCAACTTCCGCCGCACTCTTAACCAATGTGGCCAAGCGATCGTTTTCCTCTGCTCAATCACGAAATGTTTTGTGAGCATCGTCAAAGGACACAAGTAATTGTTAATGACATTCGTGATGAAATGAGGTTCATCCTCAATCACATTCTTGAGCGCCTCACCACACTCACCCACCAAAACTTCCTATAGGATACTTTTGGTGTAGGAAAATAATATCGTACTTTTTAACTTTTAGTTTTTAGTTTAAGAACTTATCATTGTTCTTATTGTTTCCTATTTTTGTAAGTCACATAATGTCAGCAAAATAGTTGATCATTTTATTACAAGGAAAATATGTTCTATACTCGTTTGTATTGTGCTTTGTATTTGTGCTTCTTATACTTGATTTATATCTTTAGTTATGTTTATACTAACGAATCTCAACAAGTCAACTTTTTGACTCTCTGCACAGGAGCGGGTACCCTTTATTTATGAGGGATGGTACCTTTTTGAAAAGGAACCGCCAGAACCGGCTGCATAGTGGCTTGTTTTTCACTTTATTCTAACACTTAGTTTTGTAGGTACTCTCAAAGCAAGGGGAGCGTGCACCTATTTGATCAATAACATTTTCTTTTGTAGCACTACATCCACTTGGAAACCATGACACCCTCACTTAGAGGATGTAACATCCCGCTCCGATAATGAGACTAAGAGTTACGTTATGGTGTCATATCAGAACATATAAACGCAAGCGGAAGACTTTATTAAATAAAAATACTAAGTCATGAAACAAAACGACTCCAAAAGTATTAAATTCCAACAAAGTCAAATAAAAGAAATCTTCAAAAGGAAATGTCTTAAAACATAAATCCAAATCAAAAGGGTTCTTCTAAAGGCGGGTCCTCTAAAAGCTCCTACTCTCAACACTCACATCCCAGCTTCCTACTTAATACCTGCCGCAGGAAAAGAAAATGCGGCTGAGCTAACGCTCAGTGAACATATATAATAATAATAACGAAAATAAAATGAAGGTTAGAACGAAACGAATATCAATAACCTGTCAAACAAACGATATATATAGAACAATGAATAGGATAAGAATAATCAAAGAAATGCCCACGAGCTAAAACAAATGTCTAAACATGATACATGAATCCATGATTACATATTATTATCTATCTTATTTCATAAGTTTATTACTTAATCTTATCATTTAAAACATTTAAGGTAACTAAATTAGAGTTTTCTAAATTTCCAAAATCTGCCAACATTTTAAGCAAGTTTCCCGATGTTAAAGACCCATTAAACGACCTCCAAAAATTCTACAAAAAATCACAAAGGTTCCCACATGTGTCTAGTACACCCATGATCATTGTTTAATTTATTTCCATGTTTAAGTATCCCTTTGACCCTTGTTACCCAAAACTGACCCGAATTTTGACCTGACAGAACCTTCGAAAAGTTGACGCGTAAAAACCTTACTTAGACAACGCAAAGTTTTTTGAAAAAATCATGGATGTAGCACATATCTTGAAGACTTACCAAATAAAATTTTAAAGTCTAACTCCTTACGGTTTCGTAAGAATTAAAAATCAAACACTACAACTGAAATTTTCGGGCAGAATCTGCAATTTTGACACTTAATCTTATAAAATCTAAAAATCGACATTCCCGACCTCCAATTGACATGAGGCCAGATTTTTCAGAAACTAGACTCATTGAATTTCACTTTAGAATCAAGAATTATGTCAAAAACCAATTTTTATCATTATGATATACTCCGTTGAACATGACCTAAAATTCTGCCCAAAATTATTAACCATGAAAACCCTAATTAACACCCATTAACACCAACCCTAGGGTTTCTAATCTTGTAGTTTTTATTAACAACAAATTTAATGATTATCTTAGGGTTTCATATTTAACCATTTTAATTAGATTAAACCCTAGAGAAATTTGCCAAGATCATAAACACATTATACCTTACAATCTTCTAGGTTTTTATGAAAACTTTTACATATGCAATCACGGTGACAACAAGAGTGAAACAAAATTAAGACTTACCTATGGAATGAGTGAGGAGTACAAATCAAACACCAAGAACACACCAAAGATTGAAGATCAAACCACACCAAGATTACTCAAAAACAGCTAAACCTTCTTCTTGCTTGAAACTTTTATGGAGGAATACACAAAACTATGGAGTAAGATTTTTTTTGAGAGAATACTGTATATGGGAGAAAGGGGGGCCGATTTATAAAGAGAAAAAGGGAAGGGAGAGACAAAAATAACTTGTTTGCAAATTAAAATATTTATCCCTTTTTAATTACACTCTTTTCCCTAATTAAAAGATCTTGGTGTATCAACACTTATATGGACCGATTTTTATTAAGCAAAGGAGGGGGACAAAATAATTTTTTTCCTATTTTGAAGATTACACAAAATATTTAAAACCTTTTAATGCTTATCGCTTAAAATAGGTTCTTTTAACAAAGGAAAGTAAATACACAAGATAATCAAAATTACAAGATATTATTATATTTTTTTAAAGTGGCCGGCCATATATATACAAATATAAGTTATATATATATATATATTTAAAACAAATTACCTTATGTTATATCTTTATAATTTCCAAAATTATAACCTAAGGTTTTAATTTCAAATGCTTATTAATAAACTTTAGGTTATATTCAAAATTACCAATATGAAATAAAATTTCAAATTGTGGGTTTTACAGAGGAAGCCTCCGTCAAGGGGAGTATTGCATCTCGATTCTCTCTGGATTGATTCTCATCATTGCATTTGATTCTCCTCGAATCGACTCTCATTTATACTATTGCATTTAATTATTTTTTGAATCAACACTCATATATATATATATTGCTTACATTGTTGCATCTTTTGTTAGTTTTTCTTCGACGCTCTTTTTGTTTCGACAAAAAGGGGGAGAATGAAGTAAAAGACTCTAATCTAAAACATCACATTTTATTTTTACTTTCAATAATTTTATGTTTTGTCATCAACAAAAAGAGGGAGATGTTAATACAAATAAGCCGTAAAAACGTTTATTTCTATTTACGGATCTTCTTGCGTTTTGTCGATAACAATCACAAAATCATTACAAGTAAAAATATAGTATGCACAAGTTTTAGACAAATAGTCATCTAACTTAACATATCACACATCAAAAATACATACTACATATATTATTCATGTTACTTAGACTTTTTAATTTTTAAGTTTTATTCCTAATTTTTACATCATAAGTGACATCATCATCTCTCCATATCTTGAGCAAATCCTACAAAGATTACACAAAATCATTTGAGATTTGGCAATCAAAATTCGGATTTACCTGTCAAACACTAGGTACCCTTGATTTACAATGGCCGGTACCCTTCTAAGAAGGTACCGCAAGAACTGGTGAACAATAAAATCTTGGTACCATGAGTTTACATTAGGCGGTACCCTCCTAGGAAGGTACCGCGGGAACCGCTGAACAGTGTAGAACTTTGCCTATAAATAGCAAGCCATTTTTATGTTTTACTCACCCATTCTTCTCATACCTCTCTTATAATGTGATATCTCTTTTGTTTTCAGATCTAGTTAGTTTCATATATCATTTGTAGGTGATTCTCTTAATAGAAGAAATTGCCGAACTTACATACGAGACGATTAAGCTCAAGTCTCATTGTTGCTAGTCTCTCACATCATATCAAGATCATATTGTTGATTCTTGTATATCATTTCATTCATTATACTTTTCATCATTCATTGTTGTAAAAGAGTTGATAGTGTTAGGTTGATTCTACCTTGGTTGGAATCCGGTATTTAGCTTTGTACCGTAAAAAGGTGTAAGCAACGTTGTGAGGCTTCTTCGTCGGATAAAGAAGATTAATGACTAGTGTTTTACGAACTCTCGAGTAGGTGACTCGGGAAGTGGAGTAGGGCAAGGAATGTGTCTTTGTAGCTAAACCACAATAAATACTTGTGTCTTCTATCTCTTCTAAACTCTATCTTTACTTTACTTGCACTTTATATTCTTTTCTTGTCACATAGATATCGGTAAACTACTCAGCAACCCCCCTCCCTCCTTCTCCCCCTCCTTCTAGTTTTCCACACGATCAATTAAGACGAATATAACATGTACTATTGTTCATGACCGATTAAATTAATGTATCATACTTTGGTATAGGTGATCAACTATACGTTTAAAAACTATGTTTTCATAGAAGTTATACTCCCTCCGTCCCACATTAAGTGTTCACTTGACTTTTTCAAAGTCTTTTTTCTTCAACTTTGACCTTAATGATTTCTTCTTATGTTATATGATACTTGATGCAAGATATATGAATGGATAGAGTTTTGAATATATTTTTCGTTGGTATAATTTTCGTTCAATATTATATAATACAAACAAAAATATTTATGGTCAAAGTTGATGAAAAAAGACTTAAAAGATTCCATTGTGAACACTTAATATGAGACGGAGGGAGTAATAAATAGCTACTTCCATTGTTTTCACTAATCATACGTTGCAATACCAATGAACGGTAACATTCTCCTTGTATTATTATTTTTGAATATTATTATTGCATATAAGTTCTCTCTATCCAACTGAAAGTTATATATATTATTGTAATTTTTCCTTTCTTGAGCAGGGATTCAAAACCAATTAGGTAAAGACCAGCAGATACATTCAACAATGACAACTAACTCACAAACTAAAATGAATATCTTTATGTTCTTTAAAAAACAAGGTTTTTAGCCCGCGCTTCGCTGCGGAGCGCGGACCAAACTTCCAACTTTATAAGTTCTTCAGTAAATTTAAGCTCCCGAAATGCACTCTTCTTCAGCCAACAGTTTCTTCAAATTCTCAACGTCTTCATCTCTGTTAATGTTAATTAGAATTTCTGTTGATACAACCTGCAATACAAATTACCTTCACCTATAGGATTCGCTTGCAAAGTCTTGTAATGGTGCATCAAAAAAAATGAAGAAACGAACCTGCAAAAGATAAGAAACGTCTTATGTTTATGTAAAAAATTACTACATTAAATAGTTCTTGTTGATCTTACTATGACATAAATTGATTTATAAATGTTTTATAAAAAGAATATGCCACTGAAACATAAAATAGTTTTTAACATAATACTAAAGGATGTTTCAATTTTTATAAATGTCCTATAATGTAGAGTATGCCTTTAGATATGTAAAAGTATAAGCAACTTATGTATTATAAGTTTATTGTAGTAGGGATGTTTGGCATATGACATGTTACATAATTTATTCGGCTTATTTAAACTGTTTCAATTTAACACAGGGGTTGGTGTTTTTTAGCAAGAATATAATACGTATTTAGTACATATAGCTCACCACTTCACGAATTTCTTGCTCAAATAGCTTGCGTCTAGCAGCAACACTGAAGTCTTGTACCACTTCATGAAGCCCATATTTTCTCAGAAGTTTCTTCATAAAGTGGTACTTCACGGGCATTACTTGATTGAAGCCATGCAACGTATTCCCCTAGTAATTTCTGCCCAGAAAACATTTTTAACAAAAGAGGTAATCAACAAACTTGGATAGAATGCAATGCCTAAGATAATATGCAGAAGCATGGATAATACAGGTATATAATAAGCTAGTAGGACAACGAATCTTAATATAACGATTCAAAAGATTTTGTGGATTTTAGTATAGTTCAAAAGACTTTTAACCCGTTTAACCCAATTGAAGCATATCTTTTTTATTTCTTTTTTTCCTGAGATATAACACATGTAGATTTCACTTGATACTGACCTTAATGTTTATATACTTAATCTACAAAGAAAGATTAGCAGTTTATTGTGTTTGGAAAAAACTGCTCGTTTTTAAATTGGTGCGTGAAGATTAGATTTGGGCTACTTTCAACCTGTTTGGCCGGTTCCTTACATAAACTATTTACAGAAACTTAAATAAAAAACGGCAGCTGACAATTTCTCGCATAAGCCAACCATGAGTCGTGTACTGTAACATACACATTTTTCATATTTTATTGATAGAGACTAACGATAATGTGTTATCCAAGAAAAGATAAGATTTGAAGTTTAATTACCTTTACAATAGTCTTGAGTCCAAATGTTGTCTTTAAAGCAAATGTTAGCACTGCCTCGATACCACTGCAAATGTTGCCTTTAAAGAAACTGTTTCTCTTGCTTCGTTCCAGCTTTCAACATTTTCGCATAGCAACTGATCTGCCATTTCCCAAATTTTTTTCCGCAATACAACAGCCGCTGGCCAATTCACTAATTCACGATCTACAAAAAAATCCAATTCTGCAACATTTTAAACTTAGAAACTAACAAATATGAAATAAACAAATACTTAATTCTATTGGGGTGTTTGTTTTAGCTTTTCTACGAACATTGTAAGCTGAAATAACCAAAATAAGGTATTGAACTGTTTAAACATAAGTAGAAACTAACCTTCTTGATGCGTAATTTCCAATATTCCAGCTTCCCTTCTTCATTCTATCGGTTAAATTTGTCGGTTCCTTTAAACCAATTGTCATCTTGTTGTGCTTGTTTTGTAAACTCTAAAATTCAAAGAAGAGTAGTACGCACTTTTTTAGAGTGTGAAGCAAGGCTCAGACTAAGAAATACAACGATGTTTTAGGTAACCAAAACGGCTGCAACCACACGTATGACGTAGCTGCCTCGCCAGTTTAGGTACACTACGAAACAACGCGCGATTAGTGATGGATGTCATCATCGCCTAAAATAGAATACAACATACTCACGTATTTCACGCCAACTGCTTCGCAAACAACTCCCATAGCAGATTCGGTCTGAATATCGACACATACAGATTTAGTCAATGCAGATCATGAAAGCCTAAGCAAGGCAAAAAATAGCAGTCAACAAATAACAAAACATCAATTATCAAAGGCTATTAGATTATCGGTAGGTAAAACAAACCGAAAAAAATCACACACCTTTTCTGTGTCTAAAACAGAGCTCAACACACGCATTATTGCCAATAACCTTTCTTGCTCTCTGTGCGAACGCCAGGAAAGCGATACGACAACGTAAGAGATTTTAATTATAAATTATAAATTTATATAAAAGGCAGCAACGGGTAAAAAACATTTAATGCAAACCGACCCGAACCCGGCATTTAATGCAACCCGGATTTTCCACCCCGCCCTGACCCTGGGTTTTTATACAGGATACGTGTCCACTACAAAGCACAAAACCCGAAAGCATAAGCAAAGCCATACCATAAAGCTTAGTATAGTGTTCATTTTCTCAGAATCAAAAGGTTAGACATGGCTGCAAGCACGGCCGCGTGCTGCCGTGCCAAGATAGCATATGCATCTATCACCATCGCTACACACCCCATATGATAGATTAGCAGTTTAAAGTGGTTGAACGAAACCGTTTATCCGCTTATTTTTAGAGTAAATAATACGTAAGGGGTGTTTGGTATCAATCTCACCATGTCTGCACATACTTTGTTAAACTGTTGGGCAGCCTGTGATGCTTAGGGCTGCAACATGACCACCCTTTACGACGCCTAGAACCTGATTGAGTAGATCCACACATAGCCGCTGATGTCACAATAACAAAAAAAGATAAACAGTTTAAAAATATGAGTTTCTAACACAACTTACATTATATTTGACTTTTGAGGTAAAGAAATGATTTCAAATATTAGATTACATATAGATTCTTAGTATAGGTATGAAGAATCTGATAATTGACAACATACGAAAAATAACGGCTTGATAACTTCATAAGTCAAATGTTTGCAGAGTTCTAAAAAATAGACCAGATATTATTAAGCATTGAATTGTATATCGCATACTTAGGCACATTAGCAATTCAAGTTATTGACATATAATTGTTGCTAAATACGGAAAACACCAACAGTAAGTGGATCAAACAGTTTAAAAGACGCCTACATAGTATCAAAAATTTTCTAATCGTCTAAAATGTTTTCTTTAGCAAACTCGGATTGCTATAATATATACTTTTGCAATTGATATCAAGTACATTAACTTTTTTGGAAACCACAAAATATGTTAACGGCTAAACCCGACTCGATCCATTTTAACCCGTTACCCAACTATCTTTTTCTGTTGACCTTACTGTGCATTCAAGAAACTAAATACCTCTCTGATTGTGAGAATCTGAATAGGATTGATGGTTATTGAGCCTCAATATCAAATCAAGTGCAGAAGCCTGTTTTGTATATTTCCCTTGCACGCTTTCCACTTCTTTATAGCCTTCTCTCTCAATTTCCCTAACCTACATTCCATTATACAAAAACTCAAATGTGTAAACACTTGTAAGAGTAACTCCATACTGAATTATATATTTCACATATGTCGTAAATCCGTCTCTGTTACAAATTTGCAGCCTAATTGGCAAACGAAATAATATTAAGGTATTGGTACAAAACAGACTTCCAACAGTCTTAAATTGGGCGCGAGTAACAATTAATAGCAGGTAAAGGGTATTGTTATTATCTTATGTTGCATACCCGTATCATGAACTTGAAAATGTTCACCTATTTCAATCCTGACACGTTTCCTATAATCATTATATAAAACTACATGTAGATTGTCGTACCGGAGTGAGGTATAATACCATGTTTACCTATATCAATCCTGACACACTCCGGTTGCTAGACTGTCGTACCGGATGTGACTCTGACAGGCTGGCAGCTGCCCACCGTTCAGTAGACCCGCTCGTTGCCATTGCTGAAAAAGAAAAGGGACACATTAAAAAGAAGAAACGGCATTTCACAACCCTCTTAAAAACAGTTGACGAAAACCAAACAATACTCACAGTGTGGTGCAATCTTTTGTAAACGACTTCTTGGAAGCCTTAACACTGATATCATTTGTAACATAACATCATAGCGGCTGGTACCACTTTTTCAAAAAAAAATTATTGGCTCAGAAGGGTAGACCATCGGAGAAACAGAACACATCTGACATGGCTGCAACTTTAGTAAGTTGCCACGCCAAAATGCAGACTGCCTTGCCTCTATTCCTCCCTACCAATAAACTCATCATTGCCTTTATAGTTTAATTTGTTAGGCTCACATATGTGAATGTGGGAAGAACATACTTTTTTGGGAATTCAGAATATTCTGACAATAAGCCAGCCATGGCAGCAAGCTCACCAATGCTGCCCCATCACAGCAACACCAACCAACATAGTCAACCAACATAATCAGAAACGATGGTATACCGATAATCAGAGTTCAAGTGTCATGGCCGCAAGCCCAACAAAAGCTCACAAACCACGATTGGATCATATTCTACCACATTCCACATAGATTTCATCCTTTGCCATCGCAATCGTCACACACCCAAGTAGCATTTATGGGAGCCTCGGGGGAATACGGCCGCCATGGCTCCAAACTTTGCAAGCTTGCCCAGCCAAGATGCACGTAATACAAAATTTAATCGAACCCGATTATAGACATTCAAATATTATCATCACAGCCTAACAACTGAGATACACAACAGAGAAAATGGATTCCAGATATCGGTCATGCAATCAGGTTATTTACTTTAAACATTATAAATGTCATGCAATCATTAAATATTATAAACCGGGTCGGATGGGTATAACATTATAAATGCTTTTACCCGGGCTTCATAACGCCTTAAGCAGGTTATTTACTTTAAACAAAACCCAGAACTCACGACTCCCAACGCCTCCCAATGCAAATGAAAGGATCAATAGCATCAAGGAAGCATGAGACGATACCAAGAAAAGTCATCTTATGCATCTATTTTTTAAACCAAAACCCACATTTCTAATTTTTGTAAGCCAAACCCCACATTATATCCGAATCCAACATTATATAAAAGTCGATAACTTTATAAAAATGTGAAGCTAAATACTCATGTGAAGCACAATGAAAGAATCAGATATGAAAGCGCATTGTACGAAGTGTCTATGTAACGAAGTGTCTATGTAACGGTACATGAGGCCAAGATAGGCCAACAATCGACAAAGAGGATGCATCCGCCATGGCTGCAACCGTAATAAGTTGCCCCGCCAAGATACGAACAATCTCAGCTTTATCGAGGCCTTTCACAGTCACAACGGCCTCTTACAACAGCTATTACCGTCGTTCTAGTCGCACAGAAATCACAAACAACATATAAGTATTACAACCAATATTACCATTGTTCTAAATCCATGGTCTGTGTGCTATCAAAATCAAAAGTTCAAACATTCAAAAGTCTAAATGAGGCTCAGATAGGCTAACAATCGAAGAAACAGGATCCATCCGCCATGGCTGCAACTGTAATGAGTTGCCTTGCCAAGACGCGGATAATCTCAATTGCATCGAAGCCTTTCATACTCATCACAGCCTCCCACAACTGATATCACCACCATTTTAATTGCATTGGCAAGATGTGAGACCGTGCACACATGGAAGCCTCACAAAAATGAGCTACGAACCTGCCCCGCTAAGCATCTAGTTAAACCTATTAAAATTTGTAACAGCCTTGCAAAAATAGTGGCCTCGTCTAAAAAAGACCAAGAACACAATATAGTAAGAGTATTATAATCCCTTGTATCCGAGATTCGGTTGTCACATCATGAAACCAAACATCATCTTAAAAAACAAAGCCTCATGAAAACTAAAAAAGTTAATATCCAGGACTGGAAACCAATAGTTTGCTTCACCAAAACGGTGGCACCTACCACCAACCACCAAAACTGAAAACAAATACAATTAACTGTTCACTCTCAACCTAACCCCCCAATATAATTTAGGCAAAACATATTTAAAGATTTTGTTAATGAACAAAGAATCAAACAAAAGATGTACCGATGGAGAGGAAGGAGAAGATATTGAGATAAGATCTAGTAGCTTTCATCGAAACCATATCAAAACGCAAACCACATATGCGAGACGAAAAACACCTAAAACCTAACACAAATAAATCCATGATTTCTTCCTTCAGAATCCAAATCATCTGCATGCGATCTAAGATGATCAACCCAAGCCAACAAACACCAACGTCACCAACCGACCACCAACACCACACACACATAAACGGTGGCAATGAAGAGGTCGGCGACATCGAAGGGGGTTATGGCAACAAAAGAGACATGAATCCCTAACCAACCCTCATTCAATCAAACCGGGTCAGTAGTACTTGCGTTAGAGAGAGAGAGAACAACATTTTAGAGTGAGAAACAGACTGGAGAGAGAGAGAGAGAGAGACAGATGGAGTGTTATTACATAATGGATTTAACACGCGTCAGAATGGGAAGAGTAGGGTAGGACCCGGGTGAATGACCGGTTCCGGCTATCCGCCGGCGGGTTGACCGGGTCGGAAACCCAACACAGCCCAAGTAGCATTTATGGGAGCCTCGGGGGAATAATCTCCCTTTTTAATTATATAGTATAATATAACACACGAACCTTATCTCTCATTATAGCACATACTAAAATTTATAGTTATTGACTTACTGTAAACTATTTGTTTATATCAAAGATACTAAGAAAGTACCTATTAATATTTGTATTAGAACTTTGAATATGTTACACTTGTTGGATTTAATTAAACAGTTAACCATTAACAACCACGAGTACGCAGCGGATATGAATCATGTTTGGTTCATATAGTTAACACATAATAAATAAAACAAATAGGTAAACACGAAAACTAACCCTTGAAGTCAACAGCAAATGTAATGAAACAAAGTGGTTAAGTTACCACCTCTATGGTTGCTCACACAACACGTCAATCAAACACACCAAGATGCTAGTCTTGCTTCACGAACCACAAACACCAAGTGTTAACCTTGTTCTTTGAAACCGAATCCCAAACAACCTAATTTACCGAATTCTAGTAAACTCCTCTAGTTCTTAGTACCAAATTCGGTAATCTAAATTAGGGTTTTTTCCTAAATCGGTTGTGCCATAATTCAAAGAACCCGAAACCTTTATTGGTTGTAATCTGTTGTCAACATTGAGAACAATTAAACCAACAAACCTTGAACCTGTTATGGTCAAACGAATAGGTGGGATACCTAAATCACACCTTTAAACCCTTAAAGGTTTACCGAAAATCACACAACAAGTGTGGATACCGAAACCCTAATGACAGGTATTCGGTGGACTTTTGGGAGAGAAAGAGATCGAGTATTTTAGGGGAAAGAGGCTGTGTTATGTCATATCAGTTGAGCTAGAGGAGTAGGAATATATATAACCTACAAACCCTAGTTGTAGAGTGAGTAGGAAACCTTATCCCAATACCTTTCAAAGCCTTATCACAATACCCTTCCTCCTTATTTCTTAGACCCCTAAACCGACTCTAATTCTTCTCCAGGAACACATATGAGACTGCTACATACTAGGTCCTCATATGTTATAGCTGTGTCGATTTAGTCCTTTAGGTTCCATGCACATTTACGTTTATTACCCTAAAGATAATAACTTAGTGATTTCGTGAAATAATGTGTTCTATGTGTCTTAATGTGTGTGCCCCTAATAGGCTCACACATTTCTAGTCGTATGCGTATCCAACTACCATAATCCAACAGCTCCTACTTGGGAGTTGGAGTAGCAGACTGCCCATATACTAACGACGGAAACGTCTAGCAACACTCACATTCGTTTTTAAAACTAGAAATGTTTGAGATCAAACATTCTCAGTAGCATGGTTATGTATCTCTTGCTTTAATCATCCCTTTGTTCAGATACCGTTAAACCATGGATATGGATCCTAACTCATTCCATATAGTTTAACCATTTAGATTCTTGTTATAGAACTTAATACAGATATACCAAATGTAATCAAGAATCATCTTGCATTACCCTTTGGGTGCAGCCATACAATTATCTGATTAATTCTGGAGAGGCGCCAATGGTATCATACTGCACATCAAGTGGAGGAACAAATTCTTTGTTAAATACAAGTGGTGTGAATGCTGCTTCTCATCACTTCCAATAATAGCCTTTATAACTACCATTTTCAGGTTAGCGTTTGACTTAGAATTAAAAAGTGATATCCACACATACCAGAACTTGTTTGTATTCTCAAGTCTAAGGATGACTTAACTAACCATTTTTTTGATATTTTACTCATGACTAAGGATCCAAAAGTAAATATTCGAAGGTTGGGGTGTCCAATATGCATCCCTTGTGAATAACATATGAGTTTGGCGGGAACCATCCATATATTCAAAGAATATAACCAACACTCACATTTGTCTTATGTAACAATACTCTCATATTGTTAACCGACAATGGACATGTTTAGAATGATAAATCATTCAAGGATTAAACATGCAAATATATATAAACAATTAATTATATGAGAAAATAACAAATACCTAGTATCTTTATTCATCAGAAAATAAAAATTGTCTTACTATCCTAATTATCCAAATACTAAAAACAGATATGCATGAAACTAATTAGCAAGTTGAAGTCCAATGTATCCAACATTCTCAACTTTTTCTTTACAAGACAGCTAAATAGTTATCTGAGTAAACTTTCCGAATACTTGTTTCAAATTCACAAATTTGTGAAGAATTTGAACGCTATGATGAGTGTCGTATGTATATTTGCATACTATTGCAAGAATCATAGTATGGAAATGTGACAGTACCTTTTATGAGGTATTTGTAGTCAGCAACATACCTATCTGAGACAGTCATCTTTACAGTTTCTTAAAATGTAAAGTATTCTCATTCTTTAATGTGTATTGCAACAATGCTCTTAGCTGAGCATATCTAGTTAGTAGATTTATCATAAAAGATGAAATCCTACTACAACTAGAATTGATTATTCTCAAGCATTTTGTGTACACAAACAACACTATGCCTTATATAATTCGTAAACATTTATTTTAACAATCATCTAAATCACTCTCAATTAGATATTGTTGATATCAGTCATCTAAATCACTCTCAATCAGACACTGTTGTTGTTAGCTCATTTTGCTCTTAGTTATAAAATATACATGACGAATCAGTCTCACACACGTTATAAAATATACATGAGGACGAATCCTCGATATAAAACACAGAAAAGTGTTTCATCCATGTGTATTAAAATAACATCAATTGTGAATATATATCTTTTTAAGACTTGCTTCAATGATGTATTGCATTGTGTTAGACTTAATTTCCGCATATGTTTATTTCATTAAACATTCATTCCAAGGTCGTTTGTTTAATTTCCTAAAATTCGCAAGTGAAGTCACATTCCAATCTTAAGGATTAAAATCTATCTTAGATGGAAATGAAGTACATTCACATAGGTTTTAACACAACATATGAATTGAGGAAAAAAAACATGAGTGCTCCTACTTGATGTCAAGTGTACCTCAGATTATCTTAATTAATCAAAATTATATTGTGAATAAACTTTAAGATCTCAACTCCTAATGGCATGATATAATCCACACTTGATTCTATTATTTTGTATACTTTATTAAATATTATTTCTAAACGGTCTTAACTTTTGATTACACAATTCGTCTTCGCAAAAGATAATCATAAAGAAAAGAGTTATAAAACTTAGTTGTCATAAAACAAATACAGACTCATAACCCTTTTGATTACACATCGTCCTCGCAATGTAATCATTAAGGAAAAGTTATGATCCTTAATTCGCCATACATCAGATTCAAGAAATCTGTATGACAATTAGTTATCTTTATATAATTAATGCGTACAGAAAAGAAAGATTTAATCACAGTCAATTACTTGAGTAAGATTAAAAACTCTTGTCATCCGTCAGACATTAATGTATACAATTTTGTCCTTATAAATCTTTCTTCAAAAGAAACTCATTATAATCTTTCAGTTTAACTGTTTGGTAAAAGATCAATCAAGCTCACAACATTGATTTGTCTTTTAAGGACTGCATCTTATCATTCATATTTCTAAGATATTTATCAGATCCAAGATGTGATAATTCATTTTATTAGTCAGCAGGTTTATTATGACCCTTTAACTTATATTATTCAGCATTGATATTAAAATATCACTTCATTGATGAGACATCCTTGCGGATTTATGAATGAGAGTTACACTCTATTTTGGTTTGACATTTTCATGCTTTAACCTTAGTATGACATCTGCAAGTAAAATGTTTAAGCCTCCTTAACTTATAAAAGTGACGAATCAAATATCATCAAATAATAGCATGTGGATTTTTTTATAGGTAAATGCTTACACACCGCTACTGACAACCAATGTTTAGCATTGTAAGTAAAACTCAAATATAGCGCGTTGGTTTGCAAAAAAAGTTAACGAAGGTTATACATTTCTCAAGAATTTTATAATGCAACTAATGATATGTATAGTGCGGTGTACGTTTCATCCATAGGTTACACCAAATTTCTTTGACTCTATAATAAAATTTGTTATGTAACAGATTTAATTTGGGTAATGAATTATGAACTATAACCTTAAGGTGATTGCCCCAAATATACTCACAGTAGTTTTTTTTAACGGCTGATTTATTAAAAGATAAACACTAGCAAGGAGCTAGAATTACAACACAATAAGGTTTGGATTTTTAAGCCACTCGGACCAACCAAACGACTTGTTACACCTATACCGACACCAGAAAAAAGATTTACACTTTAAATCATCAAAAACAACGCCTTCTTAGAGGAATTACACTCGAAGATAGATTTGTTACGAAACCACCAAAGGAGCCACCTTAGAACGTAGAAAACGCCTTCAAACAGCTTTTTATTCTTCAATGGCAAACGAACATTTGTAACCCAAACAAGCCAGTCCTCATAAGACTCACACTCCGGCTCCGGCACATCCCACCATCTAGCAATCAGATTCGTCACCTCCTTGGCCATGCGACACGAGAAAAATAAATGCCTCGATGTCTCTACTCCCATGTCATAATTAACACATAAAATGGAATCAATAGGAATACCTCGGCGCGTGATATTGAACCTGGTAGGCAACGAGTCCGTCATAACTTTCCAGGCGAGGACATTTACTTTATTAGGGACATAATTAATCCATCTGGTTTTACAATTCCACCCCGATAACATCTTATCATCTATATGTCGACGAATCAAAGCCACTGAGAATAACCCCGAGTTCTCCAAGCCCCACATCCAACGATCCTCAATAGGAGATAACACCACCAGCCTCATTAAATCTTCCAACTCATTAACTTGATTTTGTTCACATCCTTCACGCGGGAGTCTTCTTGACGAATGAGAAAATTCAGGCTGAGAAAGCTTAGTTGCTACCTTGATAGATTTACAATTCTCAAGAGCAAAAGCTTGCGGGTACCTGTCCTTGAGCACACCATCATCGCACCACTTGTCTTCCCAGAAAGATGTAGATTCCCCTTTACCCACTTTGATCCGCATATGATTCATTAAATCGATTCCTTTCGTCTTTAACACATCCATTTCTTTGATAATGCTCATCTGTAGGATCGTTTAATTCATAACACGGTGATGATTCTTGTGATTGGGATAGTTTCTAGAGAGAGAAACACATAGAGAGATTTTCTAGAGAGAGAGAAAGTGTATGTGTTAAAGTGAAAATGATTATTGACTAGCTTGCCTCTTCCAAAGTTGGAGGAGGCTTATATAGTTTTTACAAAATACCGGATATTAG
>BQNB010031662.1:0-53793 GCA_026074375.1 Tanacetum coccineum | reverse complement strand
CGTAGGTCTGTAAGGACACATCAAGCTCCAAATCGCTTATGTCTAAATGTAGAGGCGGAAGAGCATAGTCTAGGGGATCTTAATAAACCCACTAGCTATAAAGCTGCAATGTTGGATCCAGAATCTAATAAGTGGCTCAATGCTATAAATGCGGAAATGCAATACATGATAGAAAATATGGTATGGGTCTTGGTCGATCTTCCTTCTAATTGTAAGACTCTTGGAGTAAGTGGATTTTTAAGAAAAAGACTGACATGGATGGCATTGTACACACCTCTTGTAGCAAAAGGTTATACTCAACTCTACGGGGTTGATTATGAAGAAACGTTCTCACCCGTCGCTGACGTTAGAGCTATTAGGTTTCTCATATCTATAGCGGCTTTGCATGATTATGAGATATGGCAAATGGATGTCAAAACTACCTTCTTAAATGGTTATCTTGATGAAGACATTTATATGGTACAACCTGAAGGTTTTGTTAATCCTAAACATCCTAGAAAAGTATGCAAGATTCAAAGATCCATTTATGGTCTTAAGCAAGCATCAAGAAGCTGGAATAAAAGATTTGATGAGGAAATAAAAAAGTTTGGTTTTGCTCAAAATCTTGATGAGCCATGTGTATATCAAAAGGCTAGTGGGAGTAATGTTACATTCCTCATCTTATATATCGATGACATAATTATCATGGGAAATCACATTCCAAGTTTACAAAGTGTAAAGGATTACCTTGAAAAGTGTTTTGCCATGAAAGATTTGGGGGAAGCAGCATTTATTCTTGGAATCAAAATCTATAGAGATAGGTTAAAGCGATTGATTAGACTTAGTCAAAGTGCTTACATGGATAAGATCTTAAAGAGTTATAAAACGGATAATTCCATACGTGGTCATATCCCCATGCAAGAAAGACTTGAATTAAACGAAACAAAAGGTGCTTCAACACCCGAAGAGGTGAAGCGCATGCAAAATGTACCTTATGCTTCGGTTGTGGGGTCCATTATGTATGCAGTTAGATGCACTAGACCTGATGTTGCGTTCGCGCAAAATATAACAAGCCGTTTCCAACAGAATCCTGGTGAACCCCACTAGACTGCTATGAAAAATATTCTTAAGTATTTAAAAAATACTAAAGATATGTTTTTGGTTTATGGTGGAAATCCGAAAGCTGAACTTCGAGTTGATTGCTACCGTGATGATGGATTTGAGACTGATAGAGACGACATCAAATGCCAGACAAGATATGTTTTTGTTTTGAACGGAGGCGCGATGGACTAGAAAAGCTCCAAGCAAAGTACTACCGCAATGTCTGCTACAGAAGCTGAATATATTGTTGCTTTAGAAGCTGCAATGGAAGCTGTTTGGATTAGGAAGTTTATTTCAGGGCTTGGTATAGTACTAACAATAAACGAACCTATTAAGATGTTTTGTGGCAACTCTGCTGCACTTCTTATTACTAACAAACCAGGGGTTCAGAAAGGCGTCAGACACTATCATCGAAGATACCATTATGTTCGCGAGTGTATTGAACTGGGTGAGATAAATCTTCTTAAAGTTCACACAGATGACAATCTAGCTGATCCTTTTACGAAGGCTTTACCTAAAGGAAAGCTTACTCAACATGCTAGGAGCACAGGACTTCGTTTAGCTAGTAGTTTCATGTAGATCTGTGTTTTAGTATTTGGATACAGGATGTTTGAACAATATTTTTTATGATAATGATACTTGGTATTTTGTTATTTTTAACTTGAATTGTGCCCTATATTTGCATGTTTAAATCCATGAATAATGTTGATTATTCTAAATTAATCCGTTGTCGATTAACAATATGGGAATACTATTAAATTAAGACAAAACTGAGTGATTGGTGATATAATAGATATTAAGGATGTGTCCACCAAACTCACATAATATTCATAAGATGAATATTGGATTTCCCCAACTAATAAGAATATAACTTTATGGATCGTCGTCATTAAGTATGTAGGTTCCCGACTAACACTTCATATGCCAAACCACACGGATCGAATCAAGAAAATAAGAAAGAGAGATGATGGTGTAGAGAGAGAGAAAGAAGAGAGAGAGATGAGAGAAACTGAGAAAGATGTATTTAGAAAAAAGATATTATGTGAGATATAGATATTTTCTTAGGAAAATATCTATATATATCCCTACAACGCGTGGGATATTAAACTAAGACTCGGGCTCGGGTTTTGTTTGGGATTAAACCCAAAACATATACAATATTAGATTAACTATCGATCCCGATTCCCGATATTATTCCATTACAACATTAACTAATTAAAGACTGAAGCTCCATCATAGAGTGACCGAGCTTCCTTGTTCGACTCAATAAATTGAGGCTAACAATCTCCCCTAAATGCATAAATCATTTATCTGTGACTTTGAAAAACCACACTCGGGTATTTTTGAGAGTATTGACGTGTTGCTAGACGCTTAACAATGTTATTATATTATTTGATACATGTCCAAGTGGGAGCTATAGGAATATGTACACGGTAAATAATATATATCCGGGATTTTTATTCAAGCTTATGGGGACGCACGCGTTACTACATAAAACAATTATATTAAATATATTAAACATAATATATTTAATGATAAAGCTTAACGAGCGTTAAATATTAATATATATTTAATGGGAAGTTTTATTAGTCGTTAATAGTTAAACAAGGGACTAATATGCAATTATGGAGAAAAGAAAAGTGTGAGAATTATTTACTTTTTGCCTTAGTCAATTTGTTTCCTAATCTCCATGAGGAGGTGAAATTGCCTAACTTGCAAGCCGAGTTATGTAGGCTATAAAAGGAGGCTTTGGGTGTTTTATTTTCTCATAACTTGAAAATCAATAACCCTAAAAGTCTCTCCTCTCTCTCCCTCCTAGTGTGATAACCGGTAATATTTTCAGGGTTAAGTATTATAAAATATTATAGTATTGTAATTCGAAGTCTTGTCAGTTTTCCTGATGAAAGCTGAAAAGTTGACTTCTGTTGACTATTTTGCGTAAAAGCGGTTTCGGTTTAACCGGGAGTTTGATGAAGTTTTGAGTTCGTAAATGAATCATTTTTTATTTATTTTTCTGTTTTAGAGTGGTTTTGAAGTTTTCAGTGCTTTCCGGGAAGTTTTTCCGCATTTAGCGAGAAATCGTCACGCAACGCGTACCGGCACGACAGTTTATTAGAGTGTGGAGATTTAATGAAGTTGGAAATGTGTTAATGGGTTTATTTATTTAATAAATTCATAATAATGAAATAGCGTGGAATTAAAACGTAAATTGTGAGTGTCAGACTTGAAAGTTATCAGGAAAACGGTTGTTTTCGTGAATTTTGGTAAAAGACTGTAACAGTCGTAAAAAGGTGAAATTTTGGGTGAATATAAGTTCTTAAGCTATATTTTTTAATTTGAAGTGTTTTAAATAGATGAGCAAGGTTTGGTTAAGTTATGTCAAAAATTAATGTTTTCGGTTCGGAGTCGGTCGATAATGGCTCAAATGGATTTTTGTAGCAATTTAATGTGATAGGTGTCGTATGAATAACCTAGGTTTATGGAAAAATGATTTTAAACGCAATGGAAATGATAACTAAGTTTGGTTGACATTTTAAATAGATGAAAATTGAGATTTTAGGTGATCCCGACGCAAAAAGGAAGACCCGAGACTCTCCTAGGATACTTGGATGCCTAGGTGGATAGGGAGGGACAAGAAGACTAAAAACTTGCTAGTATGTTCCCTTGGTACACATATATTCCTCCACCTTAACAAATTTTTCATCAGTCTCTCATTTTTAAAATAACAAAAAATTTCTATCTCTTCCTCTCTTTCTCTACAAATCGGACAAACCACATGTAAGGGGAAAACAAAGATTTTGAAGATTTTCACAAGAACACGGGTTAAGAATAGTTAGTAGGTTGATACTTAGTAGACGCGGGTTATATAAAAGGTGTACAAATTCGTTCCTATCGCGTCAAAACCGAACCAAGTTCATCCAAACTTGTAAGTTTTCTAAAATTTGTTAAAAGTTGTACTTTTGTGGTTATTATGGTGTTAATACACTAGTTGTACAAGTTGATTGTCAAAAAGATCAAAACTTAAAAGCGAAAGTGTAAAAAGGGGTGTTTGTTCGACGGCTAAAAAAAGAAAAAGAAGAAAAAAAATTTAAGTTTAAATAAAATGGTTGTTGTGGTAATTTTTCAATTTATGAAGATGCGTAAAAAGGGCTTATTTTGAAGATTTGCTTATTTAATAAGCTAGGTTATAGCTTATTTGGGTATGTATGTTTTCGGCTTGGGCTTGGCCCAAATAAGGGTCCGTTTGGTTGTGTGGTCCAGCGCCAAGGTGGGCTTGACCCACTTGGTTTGCTTATTGGACTTGGTTAATGGATTTGGATATTTGATTTGGTTAATGGATTGAAATAATAGGTTTGATTTTTCTTGGTTATTGGGTTTGGTTTTGGTTTTGGCTTATTTTGAGCTTATGATTTTTTATTTTTATTAAGCTTATAGCTTACCTTGTTTTTTGCTTTATACTAAAAGCTTATGGCTTATTGATTGGTTTCGACTTATATTAAAATATTATAAGCTTATAGCTTATATTTGATTCAGCTTAATGGGCTTAAGGTCCATTGGGTGTGGTTATATTTTTGGACTTATGTAAAGAGATATGAACTAAGTTTTGCTATCGGGCTAATTACTTAAAGACCGTAATGGGCCATAAGACCCAATAACAAGTAAATGAATTTGTGGACTTTATAAATGGACTAAAAGAATTATGTTGGACTAACAAATATTTTGATGGACTTGTTGAATGTAAAGGGGTTATTTTGCTATGGTTTGATAAAACGTGTTGAAGGTATTGATATTGTGTTTGTCGGAAAATGTCGGGTTTGTGAAAAGTGTTTTGGATTAAGGGTTAAAACCTTGGAAAAAGTCATAAAGGCGTACGGGTCATGCCGAATTTTCAAAAGAAATTTATACTTAGAAACTTTGTTTAAAAAGGGTAAGATTTTCAAGATTTTAAGAATAAATAGTTATTTTACTTGAAAATTTAATGCAGAGAAAATATGTAATTTACTCGAGCCTTTTTCATAAATCATTTATATTTATAATCGTTGTGTATCAATTTTTAAGTTGAGGAATGATAAGATGATTCTTTGGAAAGTTTAGTGTCGAGGTAAAGCTATGGGTATCGGACATATTTTAATGACGAGGACTTGTACCCCGTTAACCTGATAATAAGATGAAAATAATAATAAAATATTATTATTTATTTAAAGTATTAAGTATTTATATATATATATATATATATATATATATATATATATATATATATATAATTATAATATATTATATATATATATTCGTCTGTAACCCTAATCACCTTCACTTCATTATATGTTGCTCGTATACAAGAAGAATAAAAAGGAAAATTAGAGCAGAAAGTTTAGAGAGAGAAACAAGAGAGAGAAAGTGGTTGAATTACTTGCAAAATAGAAATGTTTACAAATGAACCAACACCCTCTCCTTCTTGGTGAGGGGTATTTATAGTTAATTACTAAAAGGCATTTGCAAGCCTTTAGTTATTCTACTGGCGGGCTCCAGGATTACTTTGGGCTCTCGCCCGATACACGTTGACCGATTAGATTACAAGTAAGAGAAGTTTACCCGCTCTTAGCCTATTTACAAAAGTAATATTAATTTTCGTGGACCGGGACCTAATATAATTATGATAACGAACTTCCATTGTTCGATCTTAATATTTTGAGGCTAACATATATATATTATATTTGTATTCGGAATTTACGGAAAATGCTGGATTATTTATCCGTGGTGTTGGGAGTTTTTACTCATTTTCTTTTCGTCAGTTTTTCGCGGAGTATTTTGGTCGATTGTATCGTTCAACGATTTGAGGTGTTTGAGCTGTATTGTATTGATGTCGCACTTTGCCCAAGTGTTTTTGAGTCATTTTCGCGTTTTTTTTAATTTTTTTTTTTTTTTTACCACACACATAATATGAGATAAAGTTTTGATGATCGACGAGAAAGTCTCTTGGTAATATGACGATGGTTTTTGTAATGAGTAATGTATGAGATATCTGGAGTTTGGAATGTATGAATTTTATATGGGATTTTGGATATGAAAATGTGAGGATTTTGCACTTGTAGATGCGGTGTGTAAAGTCGAACACTTGTACAATAAGGATAATTTTGTTCGAGTATTAATAAAGTGAGTATATATTACGTCGTTGCCGGGTACATTATACACTTGCGTAGATATTGATTGTGTTCTGCCTTATTTGAGATTGTGCGGTTGCTTTGATTGCTGATTGAGGTGAGTTCTCGTAGCCCCACTTTTTACTGTTTTTTTCTGTTGGGGGAAAATGATACTCAAATGTGTTTTGAAATGTTTTGAATTAATCTGTGCCAAAAGTGGTTTTGTTATTGGGACAAGTTATGTGCTTATGACTGTTATGTGAATATTATGTGATGCATGATTATTTGGATCGGATGGGTACGCCTACCCAGTTTTTGTGAGATTATTGGATCGGATAGGTACGCCTACCCAGTATTTATGTGATTATTGGATCGGATAGGTACGCCTACCTAGGTTTGTGTGTGGTCCTGCCCTAATTTTAGTGCTCCAGCTGGTAGGACCTTTAGGTGCGTAAGTGACATATGGTTATTGATTAGCGGTGATGCTAAGGTTGTTTTGCATTATCCACTGTCATATAGCACTATTGTCCACTGTTGAATATTGGCACAGCTTTTGGGTTTAAGGTCAAGCCTACGAGCTCACCAACATCATTGTTGACGTTTTCAAGTATCATTGTTAGGTGTGTCTAAACAAAGGTATATGAATGGTGTTGGAAGAGCAAAGATGTGACCTAAGAGAACTGGGTCGAGATAGGTTTTGATTATTTAATTTTGTCAAGTCTTAACGTGTAAAGATTCATGTAAACCCAAGTTTTATTATTGTAAATTGTAAAGTGTATGATCTTGTATCTTGTGCGATGAATGGTATCGTCGCACTCCCGTGTTTCCGCCACTGACGGGGTGTGACACTTTCCAACAATATAGTTAACATAATTAGCATACCATGGCTCATCGTTATTGAGCTTGGCTTTCAATATCATAAAATGCTCGTCGGGAAATTTATCAGTTATTTCCTCCTCCGTGAAGGTTCCCAAATCTAGGTTCTCAAGTCTCGACAAATGATCTGCAGCTAAATTTTATGCCCCTTTTTATCCTTAATCTCAATGTCAAATCCTTGGAGAAGTAGAACCCACCTAATAAGCCTTGGTTTCGCGTCCTTTTTGCTGAACAAATACTTCAAGGCAGAATGATCAGTGTAGACTACAGTTTTTGATAAGATAAGATATTGATGAAACTTATCAAAAGAGAAAACAACTGCGAGAAGTTCTTTTTCGGTGGTGGTATAATGCTCTTGGGCATTATTCAAAGTTTTGATGGCATAATAAATTGGCTTGAATTTTCCATCAATTTGTTGCCCTAAAACAGCTCCAACAACGAAGCCACTAGCTTCACACATTAATTCAAAGGGCACGTTCCAATCGGGAGATATTATGATAGGCGCGATGGTCAGTTTTTCTTTCAAAATGTTAAATGCCTTTTTGCAATCATCAGAAAAATCAAACTTTGCGTCTTTCATCAGAAGCTGGGTCATTGGTTTAGAGATCATGGAGAAGTCTTTTATGAACCTTCGGTAAAATCCAGCATACCCCAGAAAACTTCTAACTCCTTTTGCGTTAGTTGGGTATGGTAATTTAGCTATCACATTTGGCTCTATCAACTTCAATTCCAGCTCTAGAAATTTTATGTCCTAAAACTATCCCTTCTTTTACCATAAAATGGCATTTTTCCCAATTTAGCACAAGGTTAGTTTCTTCACATCTAGCAAGCATTCTATCTAAATTAGCTATACAGCAATCAAAAGAGTTACCAAATACCGAGAAGTCATCCATGAAAACTTCCATAAAGTCTTCCACCATGTCGTGGAAGATTGTTGTCATGCATCTTTGAAAAGTGACAGGAGCATTATATAATCCAAACGACATTTGTCGGTAAGAAAAAGTCCTATAAGGACATGTGAAGGTAGTTTTTTCTTGATCCTCCAAAGTGATTGGTATTTGGAAGAATCCCAAAAATCCATCAAGAAAATAGTAGTATTCGTTCCCACATAAACGCTCTAACATTTGGTCAATGAAAAGAAGGAAGAGGAGTATGGGTCTTTTTCGAGTTGCACATTAAGTTTTTGGTGAATCGATGCACACACTCTACCTATAACTATGTGTGAAGGATTTGATTCATTATTTTCATTCAAAAACTACAAGCATCCCTCCCTTTTGGGACAACGTGAATAGCGGCTAACCCATGAACTGTCTGAAAATTGGATAATAAAAAAAAAAAAAATTTTTAGTTCCGAAATCCAGTGCTTCACAATTTCGTTTTTCAAAACCTCATGGACTTTAGGAATTTAGACGCCTTTGGGGTTGGATTACTAGTTTGTAATCATCTTCCATCAAAATCTTGTCGTCGTATAGTATGACGGACTGATCCCCTTGATGTCTGACATTTTCTAAAGCAATTGCTCCTTTTCATTTCTCCAATACTTGTAGAAGTGATATTTTCTCTTTTTTGGACAATTCAGATTGAGATAATAATGGGAAAGGATTTGTCTCCATGAAGGTATGCGTATTCTAAGTGTTGAGGCAAATTCTTTAGCTCTGGTTTCTTCTCATCGATTTCATTAGCATTGGCTGAATAAAGGTGTTCGCTTTTAACTTATATAGTTTTGTAGTCCCTGCGTAACTGGATACTTTTTTTTTTTTTTTTTTTTTTTTTTTTTTTTTTTTTTTTTTTTAATAAAAAAATTTTTTTTTTTTTTTATAAATTTTTTTTTTTTTTTTTTTTTTTTTTTTTTTTTTTTTTTTTTTTTTTTTTTTTTTTTTAAATTAATTTTTTTTTTTTTTTTTTTTTTTTAAATTGTTTGTTTATTTTTTTATTTTTTTTTTAATTTTTTTTTTTTTTATTTTTTTTTTTTTTTTTTTTTTTTTATAATAATTTTTTTGTTTTTTAATTTTTTTTTTTTAAATTTGTTTTTTTAAATCATTTATTTTTTTTTTTTTTTTCTTTTTTTTTTTTTATAAAAATAAAAATAAAAACTTAATTTTTAAAAAAATTTTTTTTTTTTTTTTTTTATAAATTTTTTTTTTTTTTTTTTTTACTTTTTTTTTTTTTTTTTTTTATATTTTTTTTTTTTTTTTTTTTTTTTTTTTTTTTTTTTTTTTTTAAATTTTTTTTTTTTTTTTTTTTTTTTTTTTTTTTTTTTTTTTTTTTTTTTTTTTTTTTTTTTTTTTTTTTTTTTTTTTTTTTTTTAAAAAATTTTTTTTTTTTTTTTTTTTTTTTACATACATTTTTTTTTTAAAGAAATTTTACACTTTTTTTTTTTTTTTTAACTTTTTTTTTTTTTTTTTTTTTTATTTTTTTTTTTTTTTTAATGAATTTATTTTTTTTTTACATTTTTATTAAGGCGTATTAGCAGAGTCGATACGCCGTATCGAGTTTTTTGAATCGGAGCCATCGTTTTCATTGCTACTAGTAAATTTACAGCATTCTAGGTCTGATTGATCAATTGATTTTTCTAGTCCCCTTGATAAAAATGAATCAGACTCTTCATTTGCAGCTGGGCTTCTTCGTTGATCATGTCGTCCAAATCATCAATCCCATAATATTCATCGTCTTTAGTGGTTGGTCTTTTAATTGATTGGTCTACGTCAAAGATTTCATTCATCATCCCCATTCTTAGTGTTATCTTCTTATTGTATACGTCTATCATAGCTCGAGTGGTGCCTACAAAATGGTCTCCCTAAAATTAAAGGAACTCTTAAGTCTTCTCCCCCCAACACCTCCACACCCCAACCTCCCCCCCCAACCCACACCCCCCCCCCCCCCACACCACCCCCTCCCCAACCCCTACACCCCCAACCCAACCCCGATTTGTGCATATTTCTAGGATGACAATATATATGGGAAGGATGAATTTGTCCACTTTAATGAGTACGTTTTTTATTATTCCTCTCGGGTATTGGATCAACCTATCTGCAAGTTCCAAACTCATTCTAGTCGCCTTTGGTTCTCCCAAACTAAGTTTTTTGTACATCGTGTATGGCATTAAGCTTATGCTAGCTCCTAGATTTGCTAATGCATTATCAATGTGTAATTGTCCAATGTCACGAGGAATAGTAAAACTCCCTGGGTCTTTCTCCTTTTATGAAAGCTTGTTTAATAATATGGCGGAGCATCTTTCGTTCATAGTGATTTTGCAAGCTTCTTCCAGTCTGGCCTTTTCAGTTAGCAAACCTTTTAGAAATTTGGCATACTTCGGCATTTGAGCTAATGCTTCGATGAAAGGCAAATTGATGTGGAGTTGCTTCAGGTTTTCCAAAAACTTATTCTGTTGAGCCTCTTCTTTTTCTTTTCTCAATCTTCTAGGGAAAGGAACTGGTGGTGTTTGTACTTTATTTGATGGTTGAACAACAGGTTCACTAGTCATCTGAGGTTGATCATTAGTGAGGACTTCGTTTGATCCGACTGGCTTTTCGAGTTCTACTACTAGAGGTTCTTTTGGTAGCACATTGGTGTCGTTATCATAAACATCTTGAATCGTAGTTTTTTCACCTCTAGTAGTTACTCCCTTAACATCTCAATCTATCATTGGAACATTATTTATTACTTTTAATAACTCTTGTACCCCAAATCTGAGCTCAATTAGTGAATTATTCCTTTCTTTAAACAAGAGCTCGTTGGTAGTTTGGAAGTCATAGATGAATGCCCTCATCTCCTCGTGTTCTCGTTTTCCTTCGTCAAATGACTTGTTTAACATCTCTTCCATTGTCAAGGATTCTTTTGGGTAGAAAAATGATATGACGGTAGTCTGGATTATGTTCCTGAAAAGTAAGACATGATGCAAAGTAAAGCTATTCTAGAAAAATAGATTTGTAAAGAAAATAATCAATACGCCGTATACAAAGAGGCGAATACGTCGTATAGCTGATCAGACTGGATACGCCGTATCGTTCTATCAGAATAAACAAATAATTAAATACGCAGAATAATACACTAATCTAAATTACACTACTCCTAAGGGTTTAGATCAAATCTAAAGTTAATTAAAAACCAAATAATCAAATAAAATCAAGATTAATTTTACACTCCCCTGGCAAGCGTGCGCCAAAAACTTGATGTGTCGTTGTAGTGGTTTGTATATTTTTATGGATTTAAGTTTTAAATTTATAATTATTTATGTCCGACTAAACAAAAACAACACTTAACGGGCGATTGTACCCTATCGGTAGTAGGTTCGTCTGTAAGTAGGGTGTCGGGATACTTGAAGCAAGGTAAACTCTATCAATTTAATTATTATTTTGTTATCTAATATATGTTAATTCTATTTATTCTAAACCTATGTCTGTCCTAATTCTAATTCTTACGGGAAAAGGGGATGGTTTTCATCCTGAGAGACTGGTTATGGTATGGTTGGTGACTACATCAATTTCAATGGCACGTTAAACCTCACGTCAAGCAATTTAACAAAAGATAAACAAAGCGATTGAGCCAAATATAAGAAAAGTGAATTAACCATTATTAATCCTGATTAGAAAATTTGGTTATGTTTTTAAGTGCAATGATTTCTTCTCTCGAGGGCGGTATATATTCTTAAGACTTTGGCGTTACATCATCCCCATAAGGACCTAGACCACATTTAATTTTGTCACAATTAAAGCATCCACATAAAAGCAATCACGTATTCGCTGATTATTAATCTGTCTTAGGGATTTTAAAGCAATGGTTGATCTTGTTAAACCTAGCTCATGAGACTCTTTACCCACTTACCACTTAATGATGATTTATACACTAGTAGTTCACTTGTCCAACCATCCAATGGAATTAGAATGTTATTTGTTGAATTATCTAGGTTCACCTTCTAGTTAACACGATCAATAAACCATTGACAATATCCAATGAACTAGTTAAGCCCGAAGCTTATCCTAGATAAAGATTTAGTAGGACAATATTTGTGGAATCTATTGGGCTAGATGTTTAAATCTCTATATGAAGAGCCTTACTCCAGACTTCTAGATTACTTGGTCAGTATCACTAGATCCATTTGAATGATAGGTCGCATACAAAAGCGCGTAAAACATTATAAATTGATAAAACATAAAACATGCATTCAATGATAAAATCAAGAAATCAAGATAAACAAATACCAAACATTCACATCTTCATAATAATGGCTAATACCCAAAGGTATTAGCCTTTAAACGTCATAATAAATACAAAAGCAATTATTAGCCAAGGTAAATAACGAGTTAAGAATGATACATAAAAACTGAACGATTACTAAAAGTATAATGAATTCCACGTTGTCTCTTATGGAATTAGATTAGCGTGGTTGCTCGCCTCTTGCTCTTTTTTCCTTGGAAAAATCGGACTTTTATGGTTTTAGGTATCAAGAATATGGATTTAGCACACTTAAATTGTTTTGAGTTTTCTATTTATATTGTCTAGTGCTCGACTAGGTCTCGATACGGTTTTTGTATCCAAGGCATTGGATACGGAGTATGGGGTTTCTTGGTAGTTAGGGTGCATTGTTTGTTATCTTCCAGAATTATTCCACATACTATATCTTGAATACGGCGTATTGCGTTTCTTCTGGTTACGGCGTATTGTTCTTTTTTCTTTTGTGGTCTTTGGTGTGAGTACAGCGCACGGATACGCCGTTTCTCTTCTTAATGGGATCGGCATATTGGTTGTAAGAATCATTATCTTTAAATTTCTTCGTTTATGCTCCAAAATGTGCGCTTTTGCTATTATTCACAAGTACTTTATATTTACTGCAATCTCAAATAATTAAAAGATTAAGTAACATTTTTGCAATAAAACTATACCCAAATGGGTTTATACCATAGGGATAATTGATGCTATAATAATAGACGTTATTTGTTGTCACAAACTGCTTTTTTCAAACATTAAACTCCCATCTGTTGATAAAGGTCTTATGACTTTCAACAGTTGCATTGAGTTGTAGTTTTAATGAGTGTATTTGTTTTTTAAAATCCGTAACCTTTGCATTTCTGTCAACAATAACCTTTCTTAATTGACTATCAATATACTTTTCTCTATCATTTAAATCAAACTTTTGTCTTTGTTTATTTATTTTTACTTGTTCTTTATATCTTTCAAGCTCGATAGTTAGGGTTTAATTCACAGTTAGATTTTCCTACGGCACCTTATTACATTTTGCAACTTGAGTATACATTTCTTCAATGACAACTGTTTAAAAGTTCATCTTGTTGTGAGAGAACTAGTGCGTTAACAACCAGATTTTTTGGTTTCTTGCAAATTATTGTTCATAGAAATGTTATTACTATTTCTAGTTTATGTCACACTTTTGTGTTTTTCATTATCAAAAGATGGTTGTTCAGAAACACTGTGTCTCTAGACACTTATTTAACATATCATTTTTCTCATGTTAGTGTCATGAATGGTACCGCATAAATACATCTAAGTTATAGGAAGATAAGATTGGCATGAGTACTGCCTTAGCGAGGGGGTTACATCATCACAATCAGAATAAAAATGGGTCAAGAATCATCAGTTTGCAATGCTTTGCTGTGATGTTGGATTTCCTAAGATGCTTGAGTGGAATGACTTGATCCCCATTATCGCTAAGGAAGGCCGATTTGTTCTGGATCCCAAATAAGCTCCTGATTCCAAAGCTTCAGATAGCAACATCTTTTCCTTAAACCATGTTGCATTCTTAGGCCTTTTTGGTTTGGTGCACTGTCTAGCAAAATGACCTTCCTCTTGATAATTGTAACATTTAACCACCCTTGCTTGACCTGCAGCCCTTTGCCTGTTAACACCCTAATTTGTAGCAGTGTTCCTTGCCCTAGTGTTAGCATATCCATGTGTCTGTCTCCCCTGAATTGTTTGCATGGTGACTCTACCATCTTGAATTGTTGCTTGGTTCCTAGGATTAGACGAGTTTCTTAGCTTATTGTTTGTTTGTAGGAAACGAGAAGCGAATGCTATGCTTAGAAATGCCATTGCCTTGTTCAAACTAGCAATGGGATCATCAGAAGGGTTAAAAGATGGAACAACAAGTCCTGAATCCAACTCTGGTAAACTAAACAAATCACTCCATGGCTCTTGATACCAATTGAAGAATATCTATTAACATACTAGATGAGGGAAAGAGAGGTATTTCTAGAGAGAGAGTGGTTGGATGAACACTTTAGAGAGAGAAAGTAAACATGAAAAGAAAATGCATTAATGTGTGTGTAAAATGAACAACCAACACCCTTTCCATAGCATGGAAAGGGTATTTATACTTCCTATGGCCGACTATAAACATGGCTTTCATGGGATTTCCATGGGCCTTAGGCTAACTAGCCTAGTAAGTTTCCAAAAATAACTAAACAAGATATCTAATGATATCTATGGAAGTGACCGACACTTTCATATTCCTAACAATCTCCCCCTAAGGGAGGTCACTCCATTTTACAAAGCTTAAACCAAACATACTATGAAGGTCTTAGTTCTTGTGCTCGCAGACTTCTTTTTCTTTTTCATTTTCTTGTGATAATGGCGTAGTGATCATTGACTTTAGGCTTGAGCTTGTTCTTTTGACTTGTATTTAATTGTGTGATCTTGAGATCATTAACCAAGCATAATCTCTTTTCGCCATCTTGTAAACTTTGCCATCTTGTGAACTTGTGACTTTTGGACCGACATGCTCATACCTTTCTTGATATGTTAACTTGAAAAGCTTTAATAATGCATCTTTCTTGAGGTTCTTTAACTTTAACACTTCGTCGCTTCAAGTAGGACGTACGGTATCAGAGTAGCAGAAGTCTTGAAACATGTACTTAAGCTTTCATGATGTCTTTATATTTGTCGGTTGGGTATGAGCATGTGGTCTATGAATCATGACTCGTCGGGAATCAGCTGCACTAATCGTCGGGAGTACCTGCAGGTTTAGGTTAGTAATAATCAATAGTTATGGACGAGAGTGACTTTGTTACTTCGTCGAATACGATTGTAATAACCACGGTTCCCCATTGATCAGTATAAATACTGCCTGTGATCGGGTAGAATTCTGAGGAATCTCCTTGACAGGGTTTCGCAACTGCACTAGTCGTTCTCATTACCGGAGCGTCTCAAAGCAGACAATACGGTATGAGTGAACCAGTAAGACGAAGTCTCACCGATTGAATAGAAAAATCGATTTGAAAATCAATCGACGTGTCACTTTCTAAAGTGGTTTTGTGACACATCGAGAGTGTTAATCATTTCAAAAATTCATCATCAATCGTCAATTCATAACCTGGAACAAGTTTGATTCTTATAGAATCGCACCATCATTTCTTTCAGTGTCACAAGTTTGAGTTCTATTAGAAATCGTACAAAGGCACCTACATGAGCTTGTTTAATGTTGGCTCAAGCAGGATTTCCATCTTCACTGTGAATTATATCACTCGGATGTTCTGGCAAAATCACAAGGATAATGCGTAGGACTCTTAATATATATCTTGTTATTTACATTGTGTGACTTAGCAAGCATAATTTGACAAGTGTCCTAATGAGATTTATGGATGATCTCTTTTGGCTCTAGACTCAATAGTGCACTTTGGTTTTAGTTATTGAAGGCTGGAGTAGACTGCCACCTTTTCAATATCAACTAAATCGGAGTGAGAAAGTTGAATGAAATGCATGTAATCTCTGTGAGAAATGAAACAAGAGTCTGTTGAGAGACCTTGAGTGGTTGGGGAGGGTTGTGCATAGCATCACTGGGTCCATGACTGTCTTCAATGTCAAAAAAAAACTTAGTGTTTCCGACAGATTATGTATTGACCCGGTTTCTACCTAAGTGTATGGAGGGCTTCTTTCTTTACACCCTTTATCCTTACATTTCTTTCTCATTCTTCAACCCCTTCAATGCTTACTGAGACTTCATAACTAACACCTTGTTGGGTTTATTCCAGTGTTAGCTCTATCTCAGTCGGCATTATTCCCGAGTTTCACTTTTTCTCCTTTTGTATCATACATAAGGACTTCTACACTATCTAGTAGATATCCCTAGGTAGATCCCTCTGGTTCTGGCTGGATCATGGGATTTGAATACCTATGCCTAACCGCCTTATAACTCCATAAAATTTAAGTACATGGTCGGTCTTTTGGGTATTTCATCACAATCCTTCCAAAATCATTGAAAAGTTCAATCAAAGTGTTTGATATAAATATCAAAAGATTTACACTTTGAGAGTTTTTTTCATTATCATTAAAAGCTCCCCCTTAACATGTGCATCGTAATCGTAGTACATGCTAAGCGTAAAGTGCATTGAGTCTATTTTATATGATCACATTTTAGTATAAATTAGATTAGTTTAATCACATTTTCTCTCCTTATCCAAAATGTTAATCCCTTAATATTTTGGATATCAATTGATTAAACGTTTGGGGACAAAATGTTACATAATCACTATAAGGAACATTTTAATGCCCCCCCCCCTCAATATTTGAGGGTATATAAGATAGTGTTGAGTACAATAATTTGAAAAAAATTTGAATTTACTAAGAAATTCTTGAAAATTTTGTACTCGAGCACACCTTAATATCACCATAATGTCTACACTACATATATACAAATTTCACAAGTTATTTATTACATACAAGGTTTGACCTGTTATGATGAGGACATCATATGATAAATCATATGGTCCTTTGCAGCAGTCGAAAGTCTCCCTCGTACGGTCTCCCACCAACAAATTTCTCCAAGCTCCGCATAATCCTTTTGGTCTTAAGCTGTTTATCAATTGCCTGGATCATAGCTCCCGCTTTATCTCTGTCACTTTGTCTCCAGATAGTCTGTGGCAGATACTTCATCCAGGTTCCCTTTAGACGATCATTAAGAGCAGACCGAACATCATTGAGTGTACCGTCACTAAACTTGTGGAGTTCATCAATACGCATCAATTTTTTATTCTTGTCTTTATTCTGGTAAATGAAACCTCTGGGATTGGAGTATGTTGTAAACGCTTCCCTTCGTTTAAGATCTGATCTGTACGTATCCGGCTTTGTGAGGTTGAGCTTCTTTTGGTAACTTTCGACACCTAATTGAAGATCTTCCACACGCCTTTGGATGACATTGCTTCTTGTAAACATTCGCAAGGAGACATTAAAAGCTAGGCGTTCTTCAACAGTGAGATTTGTCAACTTGCCTTGAATAAGAAGAAGCAGCACGTCTTCGATGTCTTGGATGCGAAGCCTATTGAAATCGCCTTCTTTGAATTTATACAGCTTATCATCATCTCTACGAACAGTGATCCAATCCAGGTGCTTGTTCCATTCGACAATTTAAAGCTTTGTGACAGCAATGATTCTGCGTTTGGAGTAGACATCACGATCAGATTCCCTGTTAGCAACAAATCCATAGAATTGTTGTCGTTTTTGGCCCCAATGTGAGATTCCCCAAAGTGCATGTTTGTCGTAGCTAACCGGCACTTGACTCCACATTCTGTTAGGGACCAAATCTTTAATCCATTTGATGTGTCTGTAAGCTGCAGCCTTGGTCTTTTTCACTGAAGTTGTATATGTTCGGCTTGAGACACCACCACTTAGATACGCAAGGTCATTGTTGATGAAGTGATAAAAAGGAATGACTTGACGACCTCGAGAATTAGGTATCAATGGTAATGGCTTACGCAGATCATGTGGATATTGCTGACCTTCAGGGTTGTTCCAGTCTAATTGATCAGTGGTTGCCTTGTAGACTTCTTCAAAGAAATATTTTAGCTTCACCAGACTCTTGCATGATCCTTTCATCAGTTCGAATGTTGGACCGGCTAATAATTCTAGCGTCAGAGTATCAACTTTAAGCCTATTCATTACGAATGCTGAGAAGTCTAGAGGAGTGTCCATCAGCTCATTAAACGACTCATGGGTATCTTCTTTCTGAGCCAAAGTTCTTAGCCAAGGTTGAACAGGTCCATGAGCAGCCGACAAAGTCTTGTTCCAATCCTGATCGGGAGTAGGAGGTTTTGCCGGTTTTTGAAACCAATCAGGAAGCTGAGAGGTCTCCTCATCAGGTTTGTCTTTAGTATCTCCTGTTACAAACTCTTGATGTGCGGGTTATTCCAAATCTTCGGCAGTATGCATTGGCTCCTCTGCTTAACCAGACTTGCCAGCAGACTTGTGATGAGATTTGGACCCTTCAATAGACTTTCCAATTGTTTTGGAGGTCTTTTCCTTTTGTGGACTGGTTGACTCTGGTTCTTTTCCAGCTCTTCTTCTCTTGGACCCCCAATTTGATCCAGCGGAGGGTTCTTCGTCTTTATCCTCATCATCTCGACGTCTTTTAAACGAGACAATATCTCCATACGTGTCAAGTATGAGTTTGTCACTTTCGTAGGCGTCAACCAATGCTTTGTAGAGATTCTTCTGTTCACCAGATCTATGGATTGACTTATTACTTTCCATCTTATCTATGAGAATCTTTTTCAGCTCAAGTTCAGAAAGGTTGGCGGCTACATCATGGGATGTCTTAGATTCATTGAATGAACGAGTCAGAGCCTCTGCTTTAAGTTGTTCATTTACAGTCTTTTTAATTTTTGGCAAAATCTTGGAGACTTGTTCTTTGACTTGATCCTTGATTATTTTCTTAATGTTTTCATCAAGTTTATTGATGAAGTCTTCATTTTCAGCTTGAGCTTCATCTCTGAGCCTGTCAGACTGTAACTGAACAGCTATTTTGACGGTTTTATGCATCTTGTTGGCAAGGTACGCATCAACAATGCTGGGAATTAAAGAAACTGCCATAGCAAATTAGTTTGTTTGCTTGAATTCTAAGAAGTCGGCTTTCAAAGTTTTTAGTCTATGGTTAAACCCGAATAAGGAACTAAAGTTAGGAAGATCTTGTAGGGATGAGCTTGGAACAGTTACTGGTGTGGGAACTAGTGTTTGTTGAAGATGTGTGATGAGAGGAGTGGGTGGTGGAGGAAGAACTATTACAGACAAAAGAGGTCGCTCAGCAATAGTAGTAACCGGAACATCTACCAGTGAAGTTGAATTAGTTTTAAGATTAAATATAGAGTCAATACATGTATCTGGATTGGGGTTGAGCATGTTAGAAACGAAGCCAGACGACACAGAAGAACTCTCCTGTTGACCTTTAAGATTGACTGGATTTATGATCACATGAGTGTCTTCTATTACTTGAGTAGTTTGAATGATAGTGCGTGGAGCATCTATCATTTCAGTATCTCTTCCCTCTAGATTGACGTTCACGTCCTTGTATAATTCATTCACTTCGTCCTCTTCATTTGTCTCTTCTTCATCCAGTTCTTCTCCCTTAACATTCGCACCTTGAATTTCTTCATCACTGTCTTCATCATCAATGGATTCAACATGAGAAGGTGTTTGAACCCTAGGATCAAAGCTATCTTCTTCTTTAACTTCTTCATCATGAGTGGAAAACTTGGGATGAACAAAGTCATCACCATCATTGTCTGAATTAGTCTGCTCATTATCATCATCTTGACCTTCATGATCTTGTCCATCATCATCATCATTTTCATTATCAGTATTGTCATCATTCTGATCATCATCATCATTGTCATCATCGTCTTGATTATCAACATCATCATCATCATCATCATCACCACTCATTGCTACTTCATCATCATCTTCCTCGTCACTGGACTTCCAAGAGATTTACTCATCATCAGATTCAAATGTCGATACATCAAGAACCCTTGGTTTATCACCAGTTCCTTCATCTATACCTGAACCGCTAGCGTGAGAGCCGTGAGTCTGTATCAGGCTTCTCTTTGTGGCCAGCTCCATTTGTTCAGCTTCTATTAAAGCAACCTCAGATAGCACTATTAGACCTTTAGCTTTAGACGTCTTTGCAGGGTGCTTCTTCTTGGCAGGTTTAGCCGCCTTTGCCGAAGTCTTGAGTCTTTTGCCTTTAGCAGTTGGAGGAGTCTATAACAACCCGTAAATTTTCATCAATGTAAATATCCATCTATTAAATTAGATGCACTGTATTATCCATCTATTAAATTAGATGCACTGTAATATCCATCTATTAAATTAGATGCACTTTATATACCACCTTTATACAGGGAATTTTTTTCGCTTTATCTCATTATGCAACGTAACTTGCATCTCTAAAGTAAACGAGCTCACGCAACCTACCTATGTCAACTCTATCTACATTTATGTCAAGCAAACATCATAACATGTCAAGTCAATGATCTATTATCCATTTTATCATGTACGTTATTTAACGTAGTTTTCATGACGTTATTATCAAATGAACATAAACCGTTAACGTTTATGCCTAAACCCTAATCATATGTAAAGTATACATATAATACCAATGTACAAGCAAACAAAGCAAGTGTACAAGCAATCTATGTCAAAAATTCAAATACATTTTCCCTCCAGAGTAATGTACAACTCCTTTAATGCACAAGGTACAAGCTAATAGAGCACGAATCCAAATAAGCCATTGTACCTTCGTTTTTCTTAAGAATTTCATACAACTAATCAATGTATGTTACAAAATTTCAATATACTACAATTACATTACATTTTCCTTCCCATTTCATGAAATATACACATTTAAAACCCTAAACCCTAACCTGTTCCAAAATTTAAACCTGACACCCCTTTTCTATTTAAAACTTCGACATTGACGTAAAACCTTAATCCTAAACACTAAACCATAATCCTAACACTAAAAACTAAACCCTAATCTATCCCTAAAACCTAAACCTAACTCGATCTAAAACCGAAAAACCCTAACCCGTGCCCTATTGAACCTGACGACCCATTTCCCTCATTTTACATACTTTTAAACCATCCAAGCACCCAAGCTTCACTATGACTAAGATACTTCAGATCCTAAGCAGCTTACAAGCCCATTTCTTCCATTTCTTGGCCACAAAACAAGCCACATCCCCTCCTTGTTGTTCTTGTTAATTCGCGACACCTCACCCCTCCAAAACCCCCTCCAACACTTTATGTCTAGTCTCTAGACCTCAAGACTCATCAACCTAGCTTCTCCTAATCATCCCCTAGACTTGACACTAAGCATGACACTCAACTTGGGCTCCAAGTTCCATTCGACACTATAAATAGGGACGCATACCCTCACTTCAAACTCACACCTTCAATCTTTCTATCTTTCTATCAATGGAGTTCTAAGCTGATCAAGGAAGTCCTAAGGAGTCCTAAGAGCAAGAGTGAAGCCAAGAAATCAAGAAACGAAGCCTTGCAAGTCGAGTTCTAGGCGTACGAGTCCCAAGTCCTCATTTCGACCCATTTCCAAAGCAATAAGCTCGAATTCAGGTTCTATAAGCTTGTCTACTGTTTTAAATCCTTAATATGTCCCTTATGATCATATTAGAACTCTTGTTAAAATCTTGGAGTCAAAAACTCATGCGTGTATAAATTTCCAAACCAAACGAACCCTTGAAAACCCTAAAAACACGTTTTCTTTAAATCCATAAGCTATAATCACAAGCTGTTACTATAAGCTATTCTAATAAGCTTATTTATCATTTCTATAAGCACTTTATCAAGTCTTAAAAGCCCTAACCCGTTAGATTAATTTTTCGAACCAAATGAACCCGTTTTGGCATTTTGAACTCGAAAACCATTTTTATAAGCTATAAGCTTGTAAAAGTTATTTTTCCTAATTTATTTTAGCTTATTATGATAAGCTATAACCTGCAAAACTCTTTTGGAATCCTAAAATAAGCTTGCATGGATTTTGGACTAGTTTTGTAAAATATTTACATGCAAGGGGTATATATTGTAACTTTTGGAAATTATTAACTACAAGGGCTGAAAATGTCACTTTATGAAACTTATACCTCCAAGGGTCATTCTTGTCAAGTTTTAAAGTTAAGGGATTTAAATTTTATACTTTATATATATAAAGATTAATTATGTAATTATAAAAATATATAAAAATGTTATAAAACCCGATTTTATTAAAACCCGACACATTTATCGTTATTAATCATCAATCGACATTTAAAAAAATCAATTACGTTATATAATTAACGTAATTTATCATCAACTAGCTTTTGAAGAAACTTGAAATCTTATCGTATCACGATACTAGGGAATTTCATATGTTTTATGTATTAATGTAATATCATTTTGATTGAAATATTATGGAAATATTGTATCACTGTTCGGGCCATCATAATTCAGAGGTCATTCAGTAAACGTTTGAAGAGCTAGGTCACTTTAAATCATAAACCCAACAACTCAGTCAGAACGTAATACCAAGATGAAACCCCTTAATATGAAGCTCCCTAGTATTGTGGTACGATATAGATTCGGACAGGTTTTTAAAAGCACATCGTTGTTGAATTTATGTAATAGGTTATAACTTAATCGTTTTTAAGCGTTGTGATCAATAACTGAATGATGGCACGTCAAAGCTATTTTAATTAAAGTTATGTCTTATAAGGTTTTGAACACATTTTTACACTTTTTTTTCAAAATGTTACATTTTAGACCCTTAAGAATGAAAAATGGCAAAATATACCCTTGGAGTTTTCACCTTTACAAGGTTGGTCCTTCTAGTTTAAAAGATGTACAATGTAAACCTTATACTTTGGAAAGTGACATAATAGACCCCTATAGTTATAACTTTAGAAATATGGCAAACAAGTCCTTATAGTTATATGTTTCAGAAAGTTACGATATATACCCTTACGCATGAAAAACGTATCGTTTTTAGTCCAAAATCCATAATAATGATATTTTTCAATATAGAAAGTAATTTGCAGGTTATGGCTTATTAATATAAGCTAAAATAAGAAAGTTTAATGTAACGAAAGTTTAAAATAACGATTTGTTAAGCTAGAAATCAAAATGGGTCAAATTAGGGTTTTAAAATGAAAACACGCGAGTTTTAAGTTTCAAGCTTTTAATACATAATTAAATACTTATAATATTGTTATATAAGCTTATTAGGATAGATTATAACAACATTTTACAAGTTTAGCTTATAGATTAAACGAAAACATGAAATTATAGGTTCGATTTGGATCAAAAAGGGAAAATGCATAGGTTTTTGAGTTTAAAGCTTTTAACAATAGATTATATATGATTATATGAACATTATAAGGGTATGGAAACAGAATGTGAACTTATGGAACCTGATTTGAGCTTATAGGTTCGAAAAGGGGTCGAAATGGGGACTTTTAGCTTCGTACGCCTAGAATAATAACTCCGGGGCTCCAAGGATTGGTTTATTCACTTGTATTCTGCTCTTGGGACTTCTTAGGACTTCTCTTGATGTTCTTGATTAGACCTTGGACTCCATTGATGGTTAGAAAGAAAGATTGAATGTGTGTTTGAAGTGAATGGGGTGTTAGGCTTTATATAGGGTGCGAATGTCTTGGGGACCAAGTTTATCCACTTGGTGTCCAAGTTATATGGAGTAGGGAGCAAGTATGATGACTAAGGAGCTGCTAGGATGAGTCATTGAAGGTTTAGTAGGAGGTGGAAGAAGGTGGGAAGAGTTGGGGGTTCGAAAAACCAAAGTGGTGACGAGATGAGGTGGTGGTTTTAATATGGCCAAGGGTTTTTACTTGGTGACCAAGATGGGTGATGGAGCTGCTTATAGAGATGTCATGGAGGTGATAGGGTGAGGGTGTGATGATATCATGGTGGTTCTAGACATTTTAGGGGTGTTTGGTTTACATATTTATGGGTTACTATACAAAAATTTAGAGATAATAGTCATTTACTACAGGTGTGCAGAATCTACGCACCTTTGCCATTTTGGCTATAACTAATTCATCCGACGTCGAATCGGGTTGAGTCAACCGGCAAAATGATCACAAGACATAGGGCTACAACTTAGTACTTTCACTTAATACCCAAATCCTATTGATTTTTCCCAGATCCTATGTTTTGTCAACAGATCAGATTTCTAAAAATTATGAACTAGTTTAAGGGTGTAATAGGTTTGCTAGGGTTTTTGTGTTTTTCTTTGAGTTAAGGCTAGGTGTTAGGATAGATTAAGGTTTAGGATTAGTGTTAGGATTATGGTTTAGTGTTTAGGATTAGGGTTTATGGCTTAGTTTTAAGTTTATGGCTTAGTTTTGAGATTAAAGTGAAACTAGGTTTAGGGTTTGGGGTTTTTAAAATGTGTATGAGAGCTTAGGAGTAGAGTAATTAGGGTTTACATGTTGTATATTGAGTATAGTAGCATGTACAAAAGTGGTGGTAAAGAAACTAGAATGAAAACGGAGGAAAAATGGCTATTTTGCATGTCATGCTTAATGACTTGTACATTGTGCTCTTAAGGACTTGTATATTGATTTGGAGGGAGTTTATATTTCAAATGTCATGTATTGATATTTGTACACATGCTTTGAATACTTGTACATTGATTTTATATGTATACATTACATATAATTAGGGTTTATAGGTAAACGTTTAACGTTTAAAGCATGTTTTGATATAACGTTGTAAATGGTACGTTAAATAGATAATGTACTTGGTAATAATGATGTTAAGATATAGACTTGACATATTAGGATGTTTATATGATATAAACATAGATATAGATGGCATAAGTAGGTTGTGTGAACTTGTTTAGTTTGCTATGCAAACAATGTTATATAATAGAATGTAATAAAGCGAAAAATTTCTTCGTACAAATGTGATCATAATAAAATAGGTTGATTTTGTTTTGATGAAAATTTCAGGTTGTTATATATAGAAACAAGAAGGATGAGAGAGGAATAGTAGTTAGAAACAAGGCAAGATTGGATGCAAAAGGTTACACCCAAGAAGAAAGAATTGATTATGATGAGGTTTTTGCTCTTGTTGCTAGGATTGAAGCAATCAGGTTATTTTTAGCCTATGCGTCATTTATGAGGTTCATTGTGTACCAAATGGATGTGAAGAGTGCCTTTTTATATGGCACAATAGAAGAGGAGGTATATGTGTGTCAACCTCCTAGCTTTGAAGATCCTCAGTTTCCTAACAAGGTTTACAAGGTAGATAAGGCCTTATATGGTCTTCATCAAGCTCCTAGAGCCTGGTATGAGACTTTGTCTACCTACTTAATAGAAAATGGATTTAGAAGAGGGATCATAGATAAGACTTTGTTTATCAAGAAGGACAAAGGTGATATACTGTTAGTTCAGGTGTATGTAGATGACATCATCTTTGGGTCTACTAAGAAGTCTTTATGTACAAAATTTGAAAGTTTGACACACAAGAAATTCCATATGAGTTATATGGGGGAACTTACTTTCTTCTTAGGGTTACAAGTAAAGCAGAAGGATGATGGAATCTTCATTAGCCAAGACAAGTATGTGGCTGATATATTGAAAAAGTTTGATTTCTCCTCAGTAAAGACAGCAAGCACTCCATTGGAGACTAACAAAGCATTGATCAAGGATGAAGAAGCTGAGGATGTGGATGTACACTTATATAGATCAATGATTGGATCATTAATGTACTTAACAGCTTCTAGACCAGACATAATGTTTGTTGTTTGTGCTTGTGCAAGGTTCCAAGTTACTCCAAAGACTTCACATCTTCATGATGTGAAGAGGATCTTTAGATACTTAAAAGGCCAACCTAAATTGGGCCTTTGGTATCCTAGGGATTCACCATTTGACTTGGAAGCTTTTTCAGATAGTGATTATGCTGGAGCTAGCCTTGACAGGAAATCCACAACAGGAGGTTGTCAATTTCTTGGCAAGAGGTTGATTTCATGGCAATGTAAGAAGCAGACTATAGTAGCTAACTCAACAACTGAAGCAGAGTATGTTGCTGCTGCTAACTGCTGTGGACAGGTGTTATGGATCCAAAATCAGATGCTTGACTATGGATTCAATTTCATGAACACCAAGATTTACATTGATAATGAAAGCACCATTTGTATTGTGAAAAATCTAGTATTTCACTCTAAAACCAAGCACATAGAGATAAGGCACCATTTCATCAGAGATTGTTATGAGAAGAAGTTGATTCAAGTGATTAAGATTCACACAGACCATAATGTTGCAGATCTTCTCACAAAGGCTTTTGATGTTAGCAGGTTTAACTTTCTAATTGCTAGCATTGGATTACTTAATCTCTAAAGTATTGTTTGAGGGGAGGTTAATGTGTTTGGATAACAGTTCTTAACTTTTATTCATGGGTTATGCATAAATATGGATCCTCATGAATTCTCACATGTCTATCTAGTCTTTTCTAGTGTGCTTGTGATGAATAGAGGCATGTTGTTGTATAATTATTAAAGACAGAGTTAATACTGTTAGATATCTCTTAGTACTGCTGGATGAAACTTTGTACAAAAGTTGATGCTGCTAGGCTTAGTTAGTGCTGCTTACACGGGTTTAGTAATGAGATTGATGATTAGTATTGGGTTTCTACTGGTAACTATTTTGTTTATACTGCTACAAAAGTTAGTACTGCTAGGCAAAAGTTAGTACTGCTGGGCAAAAGTTAGTACTGCTGAGCCAAATTTAGTACTGCTTGTTACCGTTAATACTGTTCGGGGCATAACAGATTTTCATTCAGATTTCCATTAATTAATTATAACCATTGAGATATTTCCGCCAACAACTTCGTTTATAAGGGTCTATATTTGGATAATTCTTGATCTTTCTTTCTTCTATAAGTTTTACTTCAAGATAAAGATTCAACTTTTATTTCAATCGGTCAATCAGACATCAATTAAGCTCTTTTATATATCTCAGAATTAGACTTTTCAAACCTTATATCTCTTCAAAGACTTTAAACCATAATCCTTCTCAATAAATCAATCACTTATGATGGCGGATTTGAGTTTGGCAATCAATTTATATGGTGCTTGTTTGGAAGAAGAGGACAGAGGTGAACTCACTGAGTTTGCATCAAAGATAGTGACTTTCCTAGTCTACTTGTTCGTATTCCAATTATAGCTCTCATTCACTATAGCTCTACTATTCTATGTTCTTCATTGACAGTTTGGAATACGCCACTTCCAAAACAGTCATTTCAGTAACAGCAGAAATACATGGCTATTGTGAGGAAGGTTGTGGTAAGTATCAGAATTATGCATGTGAGAAGTGATCTTCTACTTTAATGCGAGGATGGTATTGATTGGCCTAACAAATGAATGATATTTTTGAAAACCTCTGCATTTCGATAGACTAAACATGTGGTGCAGTTCAGGTTAAATCCAGGGATAAGAACAGCTTTATACAAAACTTACTTTTGAAAAAGGTTTATCTCACCTCAATGGAAATTTCTGATACAATACCATCCTTATTGTATAGTTCAAAATCAACTGCTAGGAATGAATTTTCAAAAAAAAAAAAATAATAAAAAATGAATTTTCAACTAATTTGGCTTCAGCAGTTATATGTTTAGCAAAGGGTCAAAAATTTAATTTTTTTAAATTAAATTTTGATGGTATGTTGAGGAACTTGGATCCAAAGAAATTTTTAATAACCAGCTTAAAGAATTACCAAAACCTTTTAATGATACTTATGAGATACCTAAACACCGTAAAAAGGTTTTCTCTAATATGGCAATGAAAAGTAAATTTTTTTCAAGAAACGTTATTCCACTTTTTGACTCAATGTTGGTGCAAAACCAAACACCTAAGGGTGAAAGTTCAGCAATACCCCTAAACCTCAACCCACACCCTCTACCTCACAACCAAATGTTTTAGAACCTCAAAATGAATCACTTCAAACTGAAACACCTCCAACAGTTTCCCATTAACTTCAAACTGAAGCTCACATTAAGCAAATACTCCCATCTTCATCTACACATCAAAGAAAACAAAGAAAGACTCAAAAACATAGGAGAGCCAAAAAGGTTACTAAGTTACCTCAGACTAGTGTGCCTCTAGACCATGGAGCAGATGAGGCTGTCCATAAGGAGGGGAGTGACAGTGTGGAAAGGGCTATCACTACTGATGCTAGCTTAGTTGCAACACAGGACAGTGATAACATCATTAGGACCCAATCCACAGCAATGTCTAATGATCCTCTTTCTCAGGAAATTGGTTCAGGTGACAGTCCTAGGTGCCAAGAAACCATGGGGGTGCTCTTGCTCAGACTAAATATGAAAGAGTGCTTGAAAAGCCTAATGAACCACCTCTCCCAGAAGGTCACACATCTGGAAGTAGGGAGGGCAGCATGAAACATACTTTTGAATTGATGGACACTGTACCACCTACACCCTATGATTCACCTCTTACAGGAGGTTATACACCTGGAAGTAATGAGGGTAGGCTGAAACTGAAAGAATTAATGGCTATATGTACAAAATTGTCAAAACAGGTGCTTGACTTGGATAAAGAGAAGGATGCACAAGCTATGGAGATCCTCAAACTAAAACAAAGAGTCAAGAAATTAGAAAGAAAGAGGAAGTCAAGCATCTCACACCCAAGAAGGAGGATATACATGCAGGTTGAGTCTTCTGATGATGATTTGGATGAGGAGGATGCATCCAAACAAGGGAGGGAAAGTGACAAGACAAAGTCAATGTTCCAAGATAGTGACTTTGATGTACTTGATGATGACATGGAAGATGGTGAAGGAGAGACAGTTCATACTGCTACCACTAGAGTTAGTGTTATTAGTGCACCAGTTACTACTACTGGTGTAGCTATTAGTACTGCTGAACCTAGAACACCTCCAACAACTGCTGCAACTGCATTTATAGATGAAGATCTTACCATTGCTCATACTTTGATAAAGATGAAGGAAGAGAAAGCTAAAGAGAAAGGAGTTGCTATTAAAGATGTAGAAGATTCTCCTAGACTTATCAGATCAATAACTACACTGCAACCTCTTCCAACTATTGATCCAAAAGACAAAGGTAAGGGTGTACTGGTTGAAGAAGAACCTGAGAAACCAGAGAAACTAAAAAGAAGGGATCAAGGGTTAGCTCAAATTGAAGTGATGCAGAGTTAGCTCAAAGATTGCATGAGGAAGAGTTAGCAGAGTTGGACAGAGCACAAAAAGAAAGACAAAAGCAAGAAGAAGCTACCAGTGCTGCTTTAGCTAAAGAGTTTGATGAAATTCAAGCCAGAATAGACGCTGATCATGAACTAGCTGTAAGACTGACACATGAAGAGCAAGAAAAGTACACAATTGAAGAAAGAGCAAGATTGTTAGCAGAATTCTTTGAAAGAAGAAAGAAACAATTGGCAGCAGAAAGAGTAGAGGCAATAAGGAACAAACCACCTACAAGAACTCAAGTCAGGAACATGATGATTACTTACCTCAAACATATGGGTAAGTACACTCATCAACAACTAAAGCACAAGAACTTTGATGAAGTTCAGAAGTTATATGAAAGAGAGAAGAAGTGGATTGATGAATTTAAGCCTATAGATGATGACAGTCAACAGCAAGCAGAAAGCACTAAAAAGAGAGCAAGAGCAAATTATGAAGAAGAAAGTTCCAAGAAACGGAAACTAGAAGAGTATAATGATGCTAAAAAGAGGAGCTTAGAGATAGTATGGATGTATTTCCAAGGGATGATGTTGCTATTGATGTTGAATCTCTGGCCACCAAATATCCAATTGTTGATTGGAAGACACATATTTTAAATGAAAATATGATGTATTACCAAATCATCAGAGCAGATGAAAGTTCCAAGAATTACAAGATATTCAGTGAGATGCTTAATGATTTTGACAGATAAGATGTGATAGTTCTACATAGGTTGGTAAATAAAAGATATGAGACAACAAGTCCAGAAGGATATGACTTGTTACTTTAGGGAGATTTGAAGACCTTATTTGAGCCTAATGAAGAAGATAAAACATGGAAGAATCAACAAGACTACAACTTGATAAGCTGGAGATTGTTTGACTGGTATGTGCTATTTTACACATACCTTTTACCATGAAAAACGAACCTAAAAGACCAAAAACATAATAAGAATCGCAAATATATGCTTGTTTTTGTGTTTGTGTATGTGCAGGTATGGATATTAAAGAAATGGACAAAAGAAAAGACAAAACGGACACTAACGAGCATGAGATTGGAAAAAGCGTGAAAAGCCAGAGCCGTGGATGTGATTCTACATTTTTAGGAAATCTTAAACTTTTAAAATAAATCCTAATCCCTTATTGTTAACAAAAGTCATCCTAAATCCTAAACCCATTTGCACCGTTAGTCCCTAAATCATTACACCATTACTCCTTATAGATTTGCACCATTAGTCCTTTTAACCTAACAATACCCTTAAATCCCTAAACTCCCCGTTAACCCTTTAACTTATACCCTGGCCCAACTCCCTTTCATAAGCCCAAGTCAAACGTTTATTAACCCGGGTCAACGCCCCCAAAAATCATAATTACTGTTCATCTTTCCTAAGTTTTCCCTCCCTCACTTGCACACACACATAGGTAAAATCAATTTACCCAAATCCTATATCGAACCCACACTCTCAAAGTGCTTCTAGATGATATTGCTGACACATCTGACAAAAGGGGAGCCACGCTGGCAATCCCCAGCAATGTGATTGGATAATAGGGCATGGCACACAATCCAATGGTTCAAAATGATGAGATATTGAGTTGGTTATGATTAGAAGGCTAAGATTAAAGACGAGAGGAGCATCCTCAAGGCTAGAACCTTCCTGACATCACTATAAATAGAAGAGAAGCTCACACAGCTGAAGGCATCTAGGAGTAGGAGTAGCTTAGAGTAATTTATAGTGTAGCCTTTAGCTTATGTAATTTTAGCTTATTGTAACGTTTTTAATATTGTTTTCGATTAATGTAACTTTTCTTTTCAAGCGTGCATTCAGTTTAATAATTCAATAAAAGTTTAGTTTCTACATTGCTCATTTGTCAATTCATGTTTTCACTTAAAAGCATTATGGTTTAATCAAGCTCTTTTATACTCCAATAAGCTCAAAGCTATCATATTAACTAATAAGCGAGTTGATCACTCAGTTAAGCTCTCAAAGCTTAACTGAGCTTTAAAATACTCAAATCCTCCCATCAAATTACCTCAGCTTTTAAATGGAAGGGAAGCCAGTTGTGGAAGGGCTTCCAAGACCACACCAACTTATCCTAAGATAAGCTAGAGCTTGTTGAGTAGCTCCTCGAGCAATTTTTATAAAGGCTTTTGTAAGTCCTATTTTTCCTTTTTAAAGCTTTAAATTGCACTTTAGCTTAATACTGCTTAATGTTTGCTTATAATTGCTAGATTAGCTTATTGTTGCATATTTTAGTTGTTTAATGCTTAAAATGTTCAGTTATTTGTGTAGATTTGATTTTACATGTCTTTGATACAAATCAGTTACAAAAACAAAAAATAGTAGCATTAACTTTAATCTAGTTGTTCATACTTAATTCTGTGTTTAGATTTCCTTATTAGTTGTTATTATAGCTTTATAATATTTGGTAATCATAGATTGAGTGTTAAATTTGAGATTTAAAAGGAAAAATTTGGTTAAAAGGCACTTAAAGGGGTGTTTGGATTAGGACCAGTACTAACAAAAAGTTAATACTGGTTGTGGTTCTCTCTAATTTGATGGTTTTTGATTCAACTTTTTGGTTGATTTAATCTTGTTTTAATAGTTTTAGGTTTAGATTCAGCATAATCACAAGTTTTCTAGGCTTAAGATTCTCTTTTGTGGTGATTAATTCAGTTTATTTGTTCAAACTTTGCATTTAAGGTGTTAGTCTTAAAAGTTGTTGGTTCATGCTCCATTAGTGCTTTATTCTAAGTATAATATCTGGTCATAATGCTTGGAGTATTGGTTTTAAGTTTTACCCATTTTTGTGTAAATCTGTCATACACATCAGGTAGCAAATTAGTTTTTCTAGCCTAATTCAAGCTTAAAAATCATAGGGTAAAAGTTAAGATTAAGTTTTGAAACTTGGTGCACAACTAGTTTGTAGGCTAATTTTAATTTGTTTGAGCTTATTTTAGGTATAATAGCTTATTTGATTATCTGTTTTTAGGTCTCAAATTAGTACTTTGTCTTTTCATTAAAAAAACCAAAAATAGAGTAAATAACTCAAGTAGACTTTTTCATTTAGCATTTTCTTGCTTATTTGAAATTCAAAATACTTTTTGATTAAAGTTTTAAGTAGCTTATAGGATAAGCTTTTTAATGGTATATGTCATTAAGCAATAAGGTTTTGTTTATTTGCTTCAAAATAAGCTCAAAAAGTCCCTTTTGTCTGATTTAAAACTGTTTTGAGTAAAAAGTTTCTAAGTGCTTATTTCTGCTTATGGATCATTGTTTTGATGAAATTCTATTCAGTTGTGCTTATTAGGTTAGTTATAGGGTAGTAGAAGCTTATTTTGCTTAAGCTTGAGCTTATTTTAGTTTACTTGTGTTCTTAAATTTTGATAAAAAGCCAAAAAATGTTGAGTCTAATCTGTCTGTTTAATAAGACCTTTTCTAGCATATTCAGAGGTTTTCATAAAAAGTTCCTTTTATAAAAAATGCTTATTTTCAACTGTTTAATAAGTTAGTTTAAAAAGTTTTTTTTTTAAAATAAATAAATAAAGGAAAGTAGGGAAGTCAGGGGTGAGCAAGACTCGAACCCCTGACCTCTACCCACCTCAACCTTTTAACGTCTCAACAAACACACACACAAACCATCTCGCCCTTGGGACTTTTACATCATAGCTTTGCAATGTTTATTTAATAAAGACATTTTCCAGTTTTGCTTTTAATTGCTTATCTGCTTATTTCATGATTATTTGTTCAGCCAAATTTCGAGTTTGTATTTTTCTAGGGTTCAGCATAGTTAGAGGAACTTTTCATAATTTTTCTAGAATTTTTAGGATTAGTTTAGTATTTTTAATCAATTTTCTAGTTTAAAATCGTTTTTAATTTATAAAAAATAGGAAAATAATTAAAAAAAAATTCTTTTTCAAAAAATTTTCTTTTATCATTTTCTAGGTTTAAAAATTAAATTTGCGTTCGTAGGTCTTAATTTTGATATACTTGCTCGTTTAGTCGCGTTATTAATTCACGTTTATGTTTTCGTGTTTTATTTCTTAAGTTCTTTTCTTGTTTACTTGTTTTTACATGTTTAATTCGTTTTCATTAGTAGAGTTAGAAATCAAAATCAAATTCTTTTAAACCATTCAAAACTCACGATCACGAACCTAACCGATTCTCAATTCACACTTTGTCGAGGGAAAACGACCCGGGAGGATTTTGAGACTACTTTGGTTAAAAGTTTGTTTCTCAAACCCAACGGAAAATACTTATTATACTATAATTGTTACATCCTTATATACTTATATTATATATAGTGTGTTTGGACCGTATCATTGACTCATGTGGAGTTCATGTACTGTTGATGAATACTAAAGTTGCTATTCACATGATGATTGAGAAGAAATATCCTCTAACTCAAGAAATGCTTTTAAGAATGCTAAATAGAAGACTAGAGGTTGATTATGAAAGTGAGATGGCATTTGAGCTTCTCAGATTTACAAGATCACAACTTCAGAAGTAGAAGAGTGTTTGGATACATCCTCCTGATGATCAAGATGCTGATACTAAAGAAATTGATGATTAACAAGGTAAATATCAAGTTTAGGGGAGGATTATTGGGAATTAAAGGCTTCTGAAGTTACTACTGTTAGTTTTGGAAGTTAATATTGCTGGTTCAAGATTGTGCTGCTGTTGAAGTTTAAAGAAAATAGTCTAAGTTATTAGTACTGGTAGCTATAATAGTTAGTGCTGCTAGTACATTTGCTGTTAGTCTTATATAGTTAGTACTGCTATTATGATATGCATGAGTTAAATTAGAAATAGATATGCATTATCATTATACGCATTTTGTAAGCCCATTAAGGTTTCCTTAGTGTATAAAAGGAACCCTACGACATAGTTAGAAAAGCACTTCAATTACAAATCTCATAGTTAGTTATTCTGTAACCTAGGCAGAATATTATCAATCAATATATTCAAAGTTTAGTATTCATTGTTCTTCTTAGTATTACAAGTTAGTTTCTGCATAACTTGTAGTATTCATAATCATAGTTTCTGTCTTAGTAGTTTTGGATTTATCTAAGGTTACTAACCTTTACACAAGCTAAAGGAAATCAAGATCTATTCATTGGGATCAACATTTTCTGTAATCAATACATACCCTCCATCCTGTAACTGTTTGTATTGGAACCAGTTCGTTATCTTTGTTGGTAATCATAGTGGTTCATCCCTTCTTAGGAACCACATGAATTGGACTTACCCAAGGACTATCTGAAATGGCATAGATTAGTCCTGCGTCAAGAAGCTTTAAAATTTCAGTTTTTACGACGTCTTGGACTTTAGGATGTAATCTACGTTGAGGCTGTATGATGGGTTTGGAATTTTCTTCCATCAAAATCTTATGAGTACAGAAGGAAGGACTGATTCCTTTAATATCAGAGATTTTCCATGCCATGGCTCTTTTATGATTGGTAAGGACTTCTAATAGTGACCTTTTTTCCTGATTAGATAATAATGAAAATATGATGACCGGTAATCCACGGTTGTTATCCAGAAAAGCATATTCTAAGTGGGAGGGGAGTTCTTTGAGTTTTGGAGTGGTTTTTTCATCGTCGATAGAATTTGTAGTGAAGAGAGTCGGGTTATCATCATCTTCATGAGTTTCATGTAGCGGATAAAGAATAGGTTCAATTGAATTATCGTGGTCTTGAGGAAGAATTTCTTTCATATTATAAACAACAGAAAGTTCAATTATGTCTACAGCATGGCAGGTGTCTTTATTAGATGGAGGAAATTTCATAGATTTTTCTAAATCAAAGGTGATGATTTCATCTCCTACTTTGAAGGATATCTTTTTATTAAAAAACATCAATCATGGCATGTGTAGTGGCCAGAATTGGTCTTCCAAGAATAATAGGAATTCTATGATCCCCTTCCATATTAAGTATCACAAAGTCGGCGGGGAAAACGAATTTATCGATTTTTACCACAATGTTCTCTGCAATCCCTTTTGGAAACTGAGTGGTCATATTTACGAGTTCAATACAAATTCGTGTGGGTTTAAGATCCACTAGGTTAAGTCTTACAAATATCGAGTATGGCATTAGGCTTATTCTATGTAACACCTCCTAAATTGACATATAGCAGCGGAAGCTAAATTGGTGTATTACTTCATGAATCAACAGTCATAATCATAGAAAACGACTCAAAAGAGACGTTTTGGAAAATTTAGTTATCATTCAATATTATTTTAGAGTTTTACAAAAGGAGGTCCCAAAATACATATGAAAACATAGAGTTTGAATGATAACAAGTTGGATGTCCTCAAGTCCAATGCCACTCTGTGCCATAGGTTGCTTAATTACCTGAGATAAACATGCTAAAAGGGTCAACATAACGGTTGAGTGAAATTCACAGTGTTTGAAATGTAATAACTAAATACAAGCCATCATAAGTGGTAATAATTGTACAACTACAATTATCATGGAAAACATTATAATATTATTGCACTAAGCTCATGACACTGAAACCTTAAGATATTCACAAGTTTTTGCCCCAGCGGATGCTTTGCCAGACACCCGGAGTTCCTCAAATGAAATGCGCCCGTATAGTAGTGCGTTGTTATCTACCCGGATAGGGAAGTTTAGTCCCAATAGATCTATTCACGGCATTCGCGCTTACTCAACCAGTACGTTCGGTTACAAATAATTAATGGTTCATGATAGTGGGGCCTTATGGCAAATAGAGGTACTTAGGCAATAATATATCAGGATAGCATACAGTTGAAAATACTTGTATTCATGGTTATAGCATGTATCTCCCTACGGAGTTTAGAAAACATGTAAAGGTAGGACTATGAACTCACCTTGATAAGGTAGTTAATTGATTTGAAATTTAATTCAAATGGGAGTAAACAGCCTCGTCACACAACCTGGGGTAATATGTGAAGTCTTAGTTTGATTGTTTCAAAACTTTATTTCATAAAGTTTAACGTAAATGATTTTGGTTTGTGAAAATATCATATCACTGTTCGGGCAATCAGAATCATGAGGTCATGTAGTAAACGTTTAAGGAGCTAGGACACTTTAAATCGTAAATCCAGCAACTGGTCAAAACGTCTACCCAAATGAAATCTCCTCACATGAAATTCCCTAGTAACGTGATACGTTATAGATTAAATGATAAGATTTTATCTTTTTAAGTTTCTTCAAAAGCTAGTAGATGATAAATTATATTATATATATAACATAATTATTTTATAGTGTTTCGATCGATGAATGATAATGACAAATGTATCGGGCTTTAATAAAATCGAGTCTTATAATATTTAAATATATTTTTATAATTAAAATAAAAATATTACATTTTATATCTTTAAGAATTCAAAAATGACAATATATACCCTTGGTGTATATATTAGTTTACAATTTAATCCCTTTATATATGATTTTAAAACATTTAACCCTTAACTTTCAAGTATGGCAAAACAAACCCCTGAAGTTTAACTTTAGAATAATTACATTTTTGGCCCAAAAAGTTTATAAGTTTCAAATGTTACAATATATACCCTTATGCATGAAATGTTTTGCGTTTTTAGTCCAAATTCTATAATCTTTGCATTTTTGATCTCAAAATCAATTTTGCAACTTATAGCTTATTACTATAAGCTAAAATAAGTAAGTTTTACGAGCTTGTAGCTTATGAAAAGAGCTTATAAGCTAAAAAATCCAAAATGGGCACGTATGGTTTAGAAACAATAACCCCGATGGGTTAAGGCTTTTAGGATTAATTTTAATGATTATAAAAGTGATAAGTGAGCTTATAGAAATAGCTTATTACAACAACTTATAGCTTTTAGCTTCTTAGGGTTTCGAAAAATGGCTTTTAGGGTTATTTAGGGCACGGTTTGGTTTAGGAAAACCAAACAAATGGTTTTATGGTTTAAGGCTTATACAAGCAACGTATACATGATCTAATAGAGCTTATTAAGGATCTAAAATAAGACAAGAGCTTATAGAATAAGGTGAACACTTACTAGGGCTTGAAATGGGTTGAAATGAGCAAATATAACCCAAAAACTTTAGGAGATGAATCAAGGACTTCTTTATTCTTAACCTTGGCTTCTAAATAGCTTATACTTTCTCTCTTGGCTTCCTTACTTCAGCTAGAACATAGTTGTAAGATAGTTTTGAGTTTAATGGTGAGTTTTAGAGGTGTGTTGGTCTCGGCTTTATATAGGTCTCAAATAGAGTGGTGTCCAAGTTGTATGGAGTGGAGTGGTGGCTAAGGCTTGAGTTAGGATGACTAATATGAGCTATGTTATAGCTTAGAGAGGTGTTAGGAGTGTGTGAGGGGTTCGGCTACCAAGGGGTGACAAGTAGGGTTTTACTTAGTGAGCAAGGGTGTGACAAGGTGCTAGGGTGCTAGGGTGATGACAAGGAGGTAATGGAGGTGCTTAGCAAGGTAGTAGGCAAGGTGGTGCATCATGGAGAAGGGTGGTTGCTTGGTTAGAACTTAGTTAAAACTAGTTTAGTAGGTTACGGGTCATTAGGGTTTTCTAGTTAGGGTTTATGGTTTTGGATGAGTTGGTGTAATGAAAGGGAAAACAAAGTTTAAATATTGTGCTTTGGAAGCTTGTAACTTGTGCTAAAGTGGTTGTATGAAATCTCTATGAAAATTGGAGGGAAAATGGCTCATTTGAATCTTGTGCTTAATCGGTTTGTACTTTGTGTTTTAAAGTGTTATACATTGATTTTGGAGGGAAAATATATTCGAATGTTATGCATTGTACACTTGTACACATGCCTTAAAAGCTTGAACATTTGAATTGTATGTAAATATTACATATAGTTAGGGTTTTGTTATAAACGTTAACGTATAAAATACGTTTTATAATAACGTTATGAAAAGTACGTTAAATAGATAACGTATGCTAAAATGGTGATTAAAACATATTGTTTGACATATTATAATGTTTACTTGACATAAACGTTGATGAAATTGGCATTAGTAGGTTGCGTGAGCTCGTTTACATTTGTAGTATAAGTTACGTTACATTATGGATGGAAAAATCTTTCCATGAAAATAGTTGCATCTAATTTTGATAGATGGAAATTACACTAAGAAAATTTGCATCTAATTTAATAAATGGATAATTACATAGAGGAAAATTATGGGTTGTTATAGTCTCCCAACCTTAACGAAATCTCATCCCGAGATTTAGTTGGATGTTGGAGTGATGTTTGGAAATAAATGTGGATACTTGTCACGAATTTGATCTTCGCGTTCCCAAGTAAATTCTGGTCCTCTTTTAGAGTTCCATTTTACTTTGACTATAGGGATACGACTTTGTCTCAGTTGCTTGACTTCTCGATCCATAATTTCTTTTGGTTCTTCCATAAAGTTGAGTTTGTCATCGACCCGAAGCTCTTTCATTGGAATGATGAGAGATTCGTCAGATAGGCATTTCTTTAAATTAGAAACGTGGAAGGTATTGTGGAAATTACTGAGTTCTTCAGGAAGCTCAAGTGTATATGCCACTGGGCTGACCCTTTTAAGGATCTTAAATGGTCCAATGTACTGGAGGTTAAGCTTTCCTCGCTTTCCGAATCGGATGACACCTTTTTGAGGTGACACTTTTAACATAACACGATCTCTAACTTGAAATTCCAAAGGCTTTCGCCTTACATTGGCGTAACTCCTTTGCCGGTCTCTTGCAGCTTACAAGCGTTGTCGGATTTGAACTATCTTTTCGGTGGTTTCATGGATTATCTCTGGCCCCGTGAGTTAAACATCTCCAACTTCGGCCTAGCAGACAGGTGATCGACACTTTCTACCATAAAGTGCCTCGAATGGTGCTGCCTTAATACTGGCATGGTAACTGTTATTGTAAGAAAATTCTACCAATGGTAGTGGCTCTCCATCCTTTTCCATGAAATCTTAACACAAGAACGAAGCTTGTATTCGATGTGTTTGGATGGTTCTTTCACTTTGTCCATCAGTCTCGGGATGATAAACCGTACTCATGTCTAATTGAGTACCCAAAGCTTTACACTAGTACAAATCTGGGATTTCGTCACACATGTTGTTTTTTGAACGGCCACACAGTCAGATATTTATGTGACTAAATGTACCAGGATAAAATAAACAGCCACACTTGAACTCATTTTGTGTGACCATTTCAGAATTTCATTGTCACACATTTGAATATTTATGTGACTAGACTTAACTGGTAATTTTTTGTTGATTATTTAGTCACTTATAATTTGGGACGTGTGACAGATACAAATAAGTTTGAAACATTAGTCACACTATATATATACATATGTGACAAATATATGTCACACAATTGAACAGTGTGACCAAAATCCATATATGGTCACATGAAGTAATTGTGTATGTGGCTAAATCATATAGTCAAGTTTGTCACACATTATTTAAAAGTGACTGCTATTTTTTGCTGAATATTTAGCCACATATGAATTTGAAATGTGTGACAACTGAAAAGTAAGTTTGAAGCATTAGTCACGATATACATTTAAAAGTGACAAATATATGTCACACACTTGAACAGTGTGACCAAATGTCATATATGGTCACACTAAACCATAGACATACATGATTAAGTGTAACCAAAATTCGATACATATGGTCACGTAAGTTAATATGTGTGTCTAAAGTTTAGTGTGTGTTTGCTTGCCAAAACCTAATGTGTATAGTCACATTTAATTGTAGCATGATCATGTGACTATAGGCTTTACAATAGTCACACCATATCACAAATGTGTATCTAAATTATGTTTATGACCACAATTCGATACATATGGTCACACATTTCTGATAACTTATGTAATTTTGAGGGGTTAGATATGGAATTTTAAAATAAAAATTATTAGGCTACAACTTTTCATTTGCCGCTTCACCAAAATTTCATATTTTCATACCCCCGCTCATTTTTTTGCCAAAAGTAAAATTACATTTTCATTGGCCCTCCAACCTACACTTATCTACAAGTATACACTTCCTAATCTCCGGCAGCCTCCCTTGCTTTTTCCATTCAATATAATCCTGTCCTAATTCGTGTATCCTTATATCCCTTGTTCATACAAGACTTATTTGAATTCTGATTTGGGTTGGCGTTATATTATTCTCTTGGGCTGCGGTTTTCACTATTGTTTATTATTAGAGATCTACTTACAACGAAGGTGTGGAATCTTTGATTATTCTATCCCTATTATCCTTAATATAAAGTAATCGATTATTCTACAAGGTGTGGAATCTTTGATTTTTTTAATTCCTGCTGTTCGAGTGTTCTATCCTCTTTATTCCTTAATCCTTAAATAGGCGTTGCTTGTATGGAATCTCTGATTCTATTGCTCGCAATTTTTATTTTGGAGGATGGCTGATTAGGTTTTAGTTACTTTCGATCTGTTAGGAGTCGTTGTGGGATCTGTTTGGTTTGGGTTCATTTCGCTGGTTCGTTTGTATCTATCATTCATATCTGTTTGGACCCAAGTATGGATGTGGGTTAGAGGGTAGTGTATTTTGTTGTTGCAATACGTGTTCTACTGATTTTTGTTATCGTGGTTCTTTGTTTCTGGTGGTGGGTGTTTAATGGAGAGAGGGTTTCTTACTAGTGCGTCGAAGGAGAAGGACATTGATGGAGGAAGTAAGGCTAATTCAGTGTTGAGTGGTCTAACCATGAAAATTAGGAATATAGATAGGAAAATAATTGTGAAGGATAGTACTCAAAGGAAGGCAATCAGGTGTGTTCAAGCTGATCCGGTTTTGGATGTTATTGCAAATGCTGCTATGGATAAAGATCATGCTGAGGGTCCTCCACTAAAATCAATTCTTAAAAGACCTAATGTTGCTTCAAACATGGCGGTTATGAACGCTGCTACCGAGGTTCTTGTCAAAGATTTACAACATGATGTGAATTCAGGTCCTGATTCTTGCAACTTGAAGGCTTTGCCACCAATGGAGGGTCTTCATTCAGATGTTAACATCAATATAGTAAATGTAGACAACCTTGCTAACAGCCCTAAACCTGTCATGGGTATTAATGTCGCTCCGGTTCTTGTTAGTGAGGTGATTAGAGGTAGTACATGTCCAGGTGATTATTCAGCAACTAATGCTGTAAAACAGTGTAATTCGAGTGCTTCAGACGTTCCTAAATCTACAGTTGCTGTAACAGATAGGGCTTCCAAAACAGCCCCTATGTCATTTGCTAATATCATTAAATCACAACATGTCAAGAAGGGTAATTTTCGCTCACTTCTGAATGCGGAGAAGGTGGAGAGTTTTGATTTTGTGCTTCCTAAGTATGCGGTAGATGCGGTTAAGAGTAGGTATGATAATACTCTTGTTGGTTATTTTTTGGGTACTTATTTCAAAAGTGTTGGGTTCAATTGCATTTTATGTTAGATATATATAAAAAAAGATATGATGTTTGCTGCATTGACTTTCAGTTGTACTAGAGGCTTAACCTATAGAGTTACTGATTGAGTACCGAGTAGAACATATATGTTTCTTACTTGAGTAAACCAAGGAAAGATGGATAGGCTTCACATTTATGTTAGAAACCAGGAGAAAATTACAAAAAAAAGACTTACTATTTATTTAAGTGAGAACCGGCTATCTGAAATCTGAGTTCCAAAGTGGATATCACGTGTTTCGTATCTGAGTTCCAAAGTGGAAAGAATGAACGAAGCTACAAACGACAACAGTCTCATCGAGTGTGAAGGCGATATCATCATTCTGTGCAGGCTTGCTACTGTTGCATATGGAGCGGCTTCAGGTAAGCTTTTGCAGTATGAGCTCAGGCTTGCTACTATTGCATCTATAACTCAGGCTATCAGGATTTGAAAAGCTGAATATTCTACACATTCGGCTTATTTGACCCATTTTTCTTAAGCTTATCTTTTTACCTGTTTTATCCTGTTAAGATAAACTTAGACCTTTACCAGATTGACCCATGCTTAAGTGAACTTCATAACATGTTACTTGGATGGCTGAATCTCAGCTTATTGCAGCAACATTGAATAATTTTTTATTGCAGCAACCTGGATGGCAAGGCAACGACCAGACGATATAGTATTGGTAATTGACTTTACTATTGTAGGTGTCCAAACCACCACTTACATGTGTAAGTATACATTTGCTTCGGTATTTATGTATACGTATGTGTTTAGTAGTTCTGATATGGAATGGTTTTTTTGTTTTGCAGCTGACAACATACCGAGTGTCACAGGGAACCACCATATATTTCACCAGCCACCTAATGCGCCAGACTTTTGTGGGAGACAAATTTCAACTTTGTCGTCATTGGTACTACTTCTCTAATAACATGTATAGGTGTGTTAGATTTCAACATTTTATTGACTTACCATTTTTCTGAAGCTACATAATACATTTTTTTGGCAGCTTCTAAAAACAACCTGGAAAGTGTAGTTTTCAAATTCTGGCTGCAAAAACACAATGCAATTTGAGGTACTGTTTCTACGAGTATCATAATTAGTTACATTGTTGTCAACGTATATACTGTCTAAGGTCTCTCATGCACCAATAAAAGAATGTTAAGATCTGAAAGTATGAAACTGTTGCTATTGTTGATGGAAAAACTTCAATTTTCGAGTACATAGCCACATTTGCACTCATTCCTTTTGGGCTTTTATATAAAAGATTGAAACTTTTTGATTTGTTTTGATGTTAACTTGTTACATGTGTATATACATGTTGGGTGTTCAGTGTCGCTTCCTTATTCGTAGATTTGAGCCTCACTTACGTAGGGAATATGATTAATACTGCTCAACATTAATGCCGCCAATATGATATTAGTGCTGCATGTTCATAGTTATGTGACATGATAGTTTCTACTAAGTGGTAAATTTTTTCAGCTTTGTAGCTTGATTGACTCTGACCCTGTTCAGGAAAAACAAAAGAGTACAGGTGTGTTGATTGTGTCGACTGACCTATACATATTGCACACTTTTACCCAATTGTATGCGTTACTAAAAATAATGTTTTAATATCCATCAGCTGCTTCCTGTAAAAGAACACGATGAAGCGAGGATTGATCTTAGATTTAAGAAGATGAAAAAGAAGATGAGCAAGTCTCAAACGATTTCCAATGCTAACAGGCCCAAGGTATATTTTCTTTTAATAACAAGTTTTTTATATTTTCAAATCTTTATCTCAAATCAAGTTTTTATTTAATTGTGCTACATCATAATTTTTTCTTGAATCAGATTGATGGAGACATGCAGTACTTTGTAGATACCCATGACTATCAACGACCATTCAGGATTGTTTATGACAACGCCTTTTTAGAGCTTTATATTCTGCCAAAGAGAGAATGTTGTCGGGAACATAAATAAGCTTCTTGGTGATGAATTTGTTTTCTGTCACACCCATTGCGTGTATCAGAAAATTCATCAAAATCATCTCGTTGATCTTATTGCTGATCTTCTAAACCATTTGTATGTGTCCCCCTGATTTATTAAATATTTATTAAAAGTACATTAAAGTTAATGCTAACTGTTTTTAATATTTTTGTTTAACTCTTAATTTCAGGTTGAAAACGAACTATAATTGTGGGTACTAACAACTGAATGATGTCAATATTTTTCAGTACATGCATCGATGTGTAGTATGAATACGAACTGGTGATAATGAAATAGACTAGAACTGATGCATGTTTATATGAATCATCTTTTCTAGTCTTGCTTACTTCAATAGTGAATATGCAGAACCAACAGGGAAGTAAATAATTTTTCATTTAATTTCTTGCAGAGTAATAGTTCAGCTGGTGAAGCTTTAACAGCAGCTGCTGCCCCAAAGGTAATGATTTGTGAAAATTATTCTATGTACCTTTTTTTAGGATAGGTTTAAATAACTAATAGGCGAAAATGTATGTAGCTGCTTGTCAAACGTATTGGTATTACACGAGTATAGTCCCTACTGTTTTGGGAACAAGAATGATTGTGCTGCAAGGTAATACTTTATGTTGCTAATGCAAGACTTAATGCTGCCAGTAGTAATCTCGTATGTTAATGCTGCTATTGATACTACTGGTATTGGGTTTACAAAAAGAAGTTAGTGCTGTCAAGTATATATCTGTGCTGTCAAAGTGTTATATAAATACTATACTCATCTAGTAACTTTAACACTTGCATTAAAACATGAATTCATTTAGGTCCTAGTTGCATTTTCACCTTGACTGCTTGCACATTAGGTTTAGGTCCTGGTTGCATTTTCACCTTGACTGCAATTCCATGGGAAGTGTGGCTCATAAGTGAGCGCTCGCATTGCTGCGAGAGGCATGGGGTATCGATTCCTGCATTCCTTTATTTTTCATTGAGAGACAAAATATAACATAAACGCCACACAAACATAAAATTCTTGTGGGCATTGGATGAACAATAGTCACAAAAAATGCACATTTACTTGACCTTAAAAAGCATACAGTCACACTTATTAACACAATTGGCCACGTTATGCTTAATTTGTATGTGAACTAATAAAAAAACCATGCTTTGTGTGACTAAATATTACAAAACACCACACAAACTTAAAATTCATGTGATCATTGGATGAACAATAGTCACACAAAATACACATTCACTTGACTTTAATCAAGATATGGTCACACTTATTAACACTTTTGGCCACTTTTGGTTAACTTGTATGTGACTAAATCCTAAAAAAACCATACTTTGTGTGACTAAATATTACAAAAGGCCACACAAACATACAATTCATGTGACCATTGGATGAACAATAGTCACATAAAATACACATTTACTTGATTTTAAAAAGCATATGGTCACACTTATTAAGACTTTTGGCCACTTTTGGTTAACTTGTATGTGACTAAATAAAAAAACATGCTTTGTGTGACTAAATATTACAAAAGGCCACACAAACATACAATTCATGTGACCATTGGATGAACAATAGTCACATAAAATACACATTTACTTGATTTTAAAAAGCATATGGTCACACTTATTAAGACTTTTGGCCACTTTTTTAAATTGTATGTGACTAACTCCAAAAAAACAACACATGTTGTGTGACTAAATCATCACAAACGTCATATTTATTATATATTCATGTGGCCACAGGACAGGAAATAGTCACACAAAATACACATTTAGTTGAATAAATCATTTTAAATGTCACATATATTATATATTAATGTGGCCAAAGGACGAACAATAGTTACTCTCAAAAACCATTCATGTGACTATAAAGTGTTTACGATCACTAATACTGATTAATCCAACAAAACTTGTGCCTAATTTGTCACACATATTCGGGTTTTGGTCACTCGTTTTTAATGAAAAAGGCCACAAACTCAACGATGTCACCATAGGAGACCTACGATGGCGCGACCTTTAGTGACAAACAACAAAAAAAACATGTGTGACTAAATGCATATCGTCACACATTTTTGGAGTGACCAATACCACTTTTTGTACCAGTGATTCTGTATTGACTGCCAGAATCTGGATGTGAAATGATTATCACGATCTGATATGATGGATATCGGTACTCCATGTCGTGAGATTATTTCCTTTATATACAACCTTTTAAGGGTTTCCATACTATCTGTTGCTCTAGTGGGAATAAAATGTGCTAATTTGGTAAGGCGATCTACAATGACCCAAATTGTGTCATGTCCACTTGATATTTTGGGTAGTTTTGTAACGAAGTCCATCGTTATTCTTTCCCATTTCCATGTAGGAATCTCTAGTTGTATCAGTAAGCCGGATGGTTTATGACATTCTGCTTGAACTCTAAAGCATGTTAAACATTTTCCAACATATTCAGTAATGATCGCCTTTATGTTAGGCCACTAATAGAGTTTCTTCAGATCCTGATACATCTTGTCAGAACCTGAATACTTTGATTTATGGGACTCATGCATGATCAAGTCCCTCAAATTACCAAAGAGTGGTAACCAACTTCGATTCTTGATACATCGGGTTCCATCAGGACGTACTTCAAATGCTTTGTCCATTCCTCGTAGGTTCTCAGCTTTGATGTTCTCTTCTTTGATTGCCTTGGTTTGAGCTTCGAGGATTTATAATGGTAATTTTGCGTGAAGGTTCATGACTAATGCTCTAACTCGGAGTGGTTTAATTCGTTCCTTTCGGCTTAAGGCATCTGCTACAACATTTGACTTTCCAGGATGGTAGCAAATCTCATAATCGTAATCTGCAAGCAATTCTAACCAACGGCGTTGTCTCATGTTTAACTCTTTCTGATCAAGGATATGTTAAAGACTTTTATGATCAGTGAACACGGTACACTTTTTTCCATATAGATGGTGTCTCCAAATTTTAAGAGCAAACACTACAGCTCATAATTTGAGGTCGTGTGTGGTATAGTTCTCTTCATGAGGCTTAAGTTGTCGAGATGCATATGCAATAACTTTTTCTCTTTGCATTAACACCGCTCCCAGACCTTGATGTGATGCATTACAGTAAATGACAAAGTCATCGTTTCCTTCTGGTAATGCTAAGATTGGAGCTTCACACAATTTTTTGTCTTAGCAGTTGGAAAGCTGACTCTTGGTTTTCTCCCCAGATATACTTCTTGTTTTTTTGAGTTAATTATGTCAAAGACTTTGCAATCTTCAAAAAATCTTTGATAAATCTTCGACAGTAGCCGGCGAGTCCTAAGAATTGGCGTATTTCTGTAGGTGTAGTAGGAGATGCCCAATTATTAACTACTTCAAGCACGTGAATTCCTTGACTGTCAAGCACGTGCTCGAGAAATTGCACGATACTGATCCAGAAATCACATTTAGAGAACTTGGCATATAATTTCTCCTTTTTGAGTAATTCCAAGATTATTCTCAGGTGATCTATATGTTCTTCTTTGTTACGGGAGTAGATAAGAATATCATCAATGAATACTATCACAAATTTATCCAATTATAGTTTACATACACGGTTCATGAGATCCATGAACACAGCAAGTGCATTAGTTAAACTAAATGGCATCACTTGGAATTCGTAGTGTCCGTACCGTGTTTTAAAAGCAGTCTTAGGAATATCTTCATCCCTGACTCTCAGTTGGTGACAGCCTGATCTTAAGTCAATCTTTAAGTAAGTACTCAAACCCTGAAGTTGGTCGAATAAGTCATCGATTCTGGGTAATGGGTAACGATTCTTTACGATGAGTTTATACTGCTTTCGATAATCGATACACATTCTGAAAGATCCATCTTTCTTTTTAACAAATAAGACATGAGCTCCCCAAGGCGAAGTACTTGGTCGGATAAAACCTCGGTCTGCTAACTCTTATAGTTGGTTAGATAATTCCTGCATTTATGAAGGAGCTAATCTGTAAGGTGCTTGGGCTACTGGTGCTGCTCCTGGAATTAAATTGATTTGGAATGCTACTTGGCAAACCGGAGGAAGGCATGGTAGATCTTCAAGAAAAACTTCCTAAAATTCTCTGACTACTAGTATATCTTCTAATCGTTTTTCATCTGACTTCTTCTCCATTACTTGGGCTACGAAAACTTGATATCCTATAGATATATTGTTGAGAATCGTTTAGCCCATCTAGGATTAGTTTTACATATAACTTATATATGCAGTGGAATAATAAAGAACAATAAGTTATCAAACAAGGTTTTCTATTATTAATCTATTGCCCCAAGATGAAATGATCCTTAGGGCTAAACTAACTAACTATTAGACTCTCATTGAGAGAGATCTAACTATGATGGATGATATTAACCAGACGCCTATGACCCTTTATATATAGGGTTTATAAGAAAACCTATCTTACATAGGAAGCTAACTTAATTTATCACATTAAGTCCTTGTTGTTTCAAAAGGAAACATAATACAATTAGGAAACTAATTAATTAACATTAATCTTCACATTAATGTTTGACTAATCTATATCTTCAACATTAATGTTGATTTGTAACGTCTCAATCAACATTAATTTTTATCTTGTTTCCTTCTTTAGCATATGTAGTTTTGTAATCATCAAATCTGAGATCCCAACAATCTTCCCGTATTTGATATTACAAAACAATCTCCATGAATGAAACAATGCTTCCCTTTGACTTAAGATCTTCTTGAACATGTCACCACAATACTAAGTTGCAAACTATATCTCTTGTAGTCTTCTTCCCCTTTTTGTAATCATCCAATAAGGGTCTTTTGTAGATAAGCAACTTGTGAACATTTCCCCTTAAGTGGTGCATGTAGATGGTTAAACATGTTAACAATAAGCTTCCCTTGAAAGTATGCTAACCATCTCTTGAATCTCGAACTTAGTAGGCTTTAAGTAGTAATTATTGATGAAGAAAAATAAGTATAACCCATATGTTGAAGAAGTAGAATTTCCCAAACTTGTGTCTTATGTCTTGCACTATCCACATGACGTCAAACTTATACCAAGACGAAAATATAAGTAGATCGCAATCTCTTGACAAAATCCTCATCTTTTATAACATGAGACACTGAGCACAACAACATAATTCCTTAAAGTGATAGCAAATGTACGTAGTAAGCATCATAAGATAGATCGTACACCTTTGCTAGATTCATCAAGTCTTCGTTAACACTATTTAAGCATGAACAAGTTATCTTTAAAAGGGGATTGAAACCTTTCAAGATATGATAAGACACGCACCTGTGAGGCAATAACCAATTTTCTTTATAATAATCCCTAAAAAAAGGAGCCATAATATCATTATCTATCCGAGATCCAAACGCGTCAAAAACATGTACTATCCGATATCGGTCAAAGCTACCAGTACAAACTCTTTTATCGGACAGAACCAATGGTACAAACTGAGCAAAGCTAGCGGTATTAATCAAACTGTCATTTAGCAACGCATTTTCTGTCCCAAAATTGTTACAACTTTGTTACTGTTCCGTCACAAAACTGTTACAGATCAACATGCTCCTTCCTCCCATAACTTTTAGCGACACAATATCTGTCACTAAACTGTCGCTAAAACTGTCACTAAACTGTGACTCCTTCCTCCCATTCTGTTAGCGACACCTTTTCTGTTACAGATCTGTTGCTAATTTGAGCAGTACTAAGTGAGTAACCAGCAGTACCAAGAATATACCTTGGCAGTACTAAGTGTATAGAAGCAGTACTAAATAGATAGCTTAATCACAAACCATAACTCCTTGCGTGACCCATCTAACCTGCTTCAAACTCGTCCATGTCATGAAGCCCATGTCATGAAACAAACTCTTTTCAAACCTATTGTATCGACCTTTGCTACCAGAAAGAACCATCACACACAACATCAATGCAGCAGCACAAATATATTCAGAAACGAGAAGTTTTGTAAGGAAACCGAATATAATCCCTAAACTTTAGGAATTTTATATTAAAATAGATTTCATTCCCCAAATTGCGTTAATTCTTAACTGCTTCCATAGTTCACTTATTCAATACAGAATCACAACCCAAACTTCTATGACGATTTTTATACAGCAACATAATAATTCAACACCCATACCTGCTGTAATACAAGCCATTAGGACACACCAAGTTACCAAGAACTTTGTGTCTTCAGCCCATGATCATATACTTCCTTATCATCTACTCCAAACCTGATCTTATTGCCATAATATGCTGCTCTTTTCATTGTTCCATGGCCCAAAACACATACATGAATCTGCTGTACCTTTTTAATGAATGACAAACCAGAAACATGTCATACAGCCCATTTACAATAGAATCTTATAGACTTCTAGATCATACGCACAGCAACGCCACTGCTGTGTAAACATGAATACCATCAAACGTAATGCTGCCCATGATCGGATCCATAGCCCTTGACGAACTTGTTTTGAGAACAGATCCAGAATTAGGGTTTGTGAGAAACCCTAATTACTCACTAGTAACATCAGCAGCTTCAAGCATATACTCACAATCAACAAACCATCAACAAACGACGCCAATAACATCAACCCGCTGTTTTAAGAATCAGGGTTTGTTGGGAACCCTAATTATTTAAAGAACATCTCCTGTTGTCAAACACCATAAACAAGAAACATACAATAACTTCATAACATACAATAGCTTTTGAACAAAAACATACATCTTTTCTGTTTTCAAACCCTAGTTTTTCAAAATTCGTCAATAATAGAAAAAATAACCATGAACAAAACCTTGTTAATCTTAGATATCAAGAGCAACCTGCAATGATACCACATGTTGAGAATCGTTTAGCCCATCTAGTATTAGTTTTACAGATAACTTATATATGTAGTGGAATAATAAAGAACAATAAGTTATCAAATAAGGTTTTCTATTATTAATCTATTGCCCCAAGATCAAATGATCCTTGGGGCTAAACTAACTAATACATAAACTAACTAACTATTAGACTCTCATTGAGAGAGATCTAACTATGATGGATGATCTTAACTAGACGCCTATGACCCTTTATATATAGGGTTTACAAGAAAACCTAGCTTACATAGGAAGCTAACTTAATTTATCACATTAAGTCCTTGTTGTTTCAAAAGGAAACATAATACAATTAGGAAACTAATTAATTAACATTAATCTTCACATTAATGTTTGACTAATCTATATCTTCAACATTAATGTTGATTTTGTAACGTCTCAATCAACATTAATCTTGACTTGTTTCCTTCTTTAGCATATCTTGTTTCCTTTTGTTTCATCTTTCTTCATTTATGCATATGTAGTTTTGTAATCATCAAATCTGAGATCCTAATTATATATACCTTTCGGTTTTTATACAGGATATGAGGCTTAGTCGGGTTTTACTTCAATCACCTCGTATGATCAAAGTTTCATCGTCGATTGAGATGTGGACGACTTTCTCGTCACAGATAATTCTAGCATGATACTTGGATAACCAATCCATACTAATGATTACGTCAAAACTACCGAGTTTAATCGGCATGAGATCAATTTTGAAAGGTTGGTTTAGCAAAAATCAAGGTGCAACCCCGGATAATGGTATTAGTACCTACTAGGTTTTCATCGGCCATTTCAATGTCGTAAGTAGTATCTAGTGTAATCGGTGGGATATTAAGCATAGAAGCAAAATATATGGATACAAAACTTTTATCGGCTCCTGAATCAAATAATACTCTAGCTAGATGTTGGTTTAGAAGGAACGTACCCGTAACTACGTTTGGGTCTTGGTGAGCTTTCTTGTCCCTCAGCAAGTATGTTCTTCCATAGGCACTGTTGTTTGCCTTTGGGCACTGGTTTCTCTAATTCCACTTCTCTCCACAGGCATGACAAGTTACTAACACTGGTTGCAGGTTGCTTCCAGTGGCTGGCCCTTTGTTTCTGCAGTTCTTGGTCAAATGACCCACTTTGTTGCAAGTCTGACACTTGACAGTGCAAGGTCCTATGTGATGCAAGGTGCATTTCTTACACAGGGGCAGGCTTCCAGTATACCTATTATTTTTAGTTAGGGTGACAACATAAGCCCTGACGGTTTCTTACCTTCTATTATGTTGTTGTTGGTGATCATTATTGCGGTTGTTATTGTTGTTACGATTATTTTGGTAGTTTTTGTTGTTGGTGAAGGTTCTTCTATCATCAAACGTTCCTTTGTGATCATTGGTTCCTTGCACAGAATTGTGCTTTGTTACTTGATCCATTAACCTCTGGGTTATGGTAATAGCTTCCTCCAAAGTTTGAGGCTTTGAAGCGGTAACATTTCCTTCAATACTCCTGGGTAATCCCCCGATGAAGACTTCCATAAGTTTCTCGGAATTTGGCACCATAGTTGGACATAAAACTGCCAATTCCTGGAATCTTCTAATGTAAGTCTTGAGATCATTTCTTTTTACAGTCAGATTGTAAAATTCATCTTCCATTTTGTTGACCTCGGTTTGGGGACAATACTTCTTTATTAAGAGCTTTTTAAATTCACACCAGGTAATCTTGTAAGCTTACTCTATTCCAATAGGTTGGGCGGATGAATTCCACTAGGATAAAGCTTCCTCGGTTAGAGTACCAGTAGCAAATTTCACTTTGCAGTCCTCGGTATAGTTACTATGGAAAAATACTGATTCAGTTCGTTCAAACTAGCGGATGAGGCCAACAGTTCCTTCCGTACCTTTGAAAATGAAAGGTTGGCAGATCATAAACCCTTTATAGCTACATTTTCTTGCTACAGGAGTTCCACTTTGTCAAGTGTTCCTATTGGTATTGTCATCATTTGCCACGGTAGCAGCTTGTGCTTCCAGAGCTGCGGCAACGGTATCAGCAACTAGTTTCCTAATGGCAGCTTGAGACATAGCTGGTGCTGCAGATGTTGGTGTCCTCTAGGGAGACATTCTATCAACATTTACAAGACAACAAAAAATAAGAATATATCATTGTATGGATTCTTATTTGGTATAAGTTCTAACAAAGAAATACACATTATTTGATATTACATTGCATGATATAACAAAAAAATTTTGGAATGGATACTCTAACAAGCATCTAACTCATTAGGTTTTTCGGGGACTGGTTTATTTCTCATTGGTTTTAGTATGATCCATAACGAGTTATCTAACTCTGTAATGATAGACTCATCTGGAAGTCTTAGATTCCAAAATTTTTATGCTCAATGTCTTGATTATTAATCATATTCATGATATCTGGGTACAAAGGTTTAGGAAAACCAGATGGTAAGAGAGCCATAGTAACCTAGATAGATAAAGATACGATACATCATACTACCGAATATAGGATAGAAAACCATGACATACATAAATCGGTATCATAAAACAGCGAGGTATAATGGAATCACAACTTCATTATTTCATAAACAACTTGTCTACATATTTTACATAGTCAAAATTTGACAAGTGTCATTATTTATGCCAAACATCCAGTGGTTGGACTCTAACAAAAGCTGTATATGATAAGGATCTAGTCTAGTAGTCTGGTGGTCCTCCCTTTTGGTTCTTGAGCTCGTGGATGTTGTCCAGAAGACTCTTCATATCTGATCGGTGGCGAATCTGGATATCCTCGATGAGTATCTATAAAGTAGAAGTCCTGACGCGAGCAAGAACAATCTCGTCGTCATGCCTTATTTGATCTCTCTAAAATCCATAAATCTAGGTACGGGCTTCTTGAAGTTCCATTTCTAGTTGGTCAAAATCTCGTTGTATGATTACACAACCATTACCAAGGCCTTCTATCTTACCTTCCATGTACTCAATGCGCTCAAGAGGGAGCTCATATAAGTGATTTAAAATAGTCTTGATTTGTTCCTCATGGCATTTCAGATCCGTCTTATGAGAACTCTATCCAATCTCAAATACCTGAGGTGGGGCAGAAAAATCAGAGGAGGATGATAGGAAACGGGCTCGTTTCTGATAGTGGTAAAATCTCCTCAGGAAGAAAGAAATTTTGGGGATCAAACATTGGTGATAGTTGTAACACTGGAGATGGAGACAAAACAGTTAGTGGAGCAATAGGAGCTTGTGGTAGTGGAATAGGTGATTCATTATTAGTAGTATTATATGCTTGCATGACCTTCATATACGGATCATCATGGAAAGGTGAGATGGCTAGCGAGGCCAAAAGATACTTAGTTAAATCATCTAAAGAGTCAGAAGGAGTGTTTCCTGGTGAGGCTGGGAAATAGTCTGGTGAAGCCGGAGTATAGTCAGGAGTGTTCGAAGACATATTTCTAAAACAACCCAGTAGATAAATAACATAAGTTATTTATATTTAA